>OX463859.1:25477670-25540600 GCA_949825065.1 Odontocerum albicorne | reverse complement strand
AACTTAATTAATTAGTGTTTCGCCTATATTTGAATATTTTTCTTCTCAAACGATTTACAACCAAGCACATTACTTTCCCATTCAATCTTTTATAATATTATATAATGATTGAAAAGTAAATTCTCACCAAAATAGGTTTATACTTATTCAAATAATTCATTTTCCTTTTTACAATTCCTTTGCAGACCTTTACCCGTGGCTTAGTTGTTGACGACCTTCGTTGTCTAGTTGTTGAGATGCTTGTCTCCCAGCCCGGAGGTTGCGAGTGCGATTCCTGTTGGAACCCAGATTTTTTTAACAAAGGATTTCAATCTGGTTCCGTTTAAGGTCTCTTAAAACACATTTTATTTTAATCTGGCGGCCTTATTGTCATGTAGAAATCACTTCCAATCTTTTTAGTTGGTTAAAAGATATCGCCATATGGCAATAAGCTCACCAGGTTGTACTTTATACAACAAAAGTGTTGTACAGTTTAATAGTTGCATGTAAATAAAAAGTGCAAAATCATATTTTTTTACTTACATTTCAGTAACACTACGTCTCAATCGCGGTAGACACAGAAGATAGACCGCAAAACTTTCCTATTAAGGCATAATTTGATTTTTCTATTACACTTTCGTTGTATATTGTACTTACTAATGGGTGCATTACCCATTTAGCAATTTCTTCCTACTAACTAAGAAGATGTTAAAGATGCCCCTTGTGACAACCAGACTGGAATTTCTCTTATAAAAATCTTGTTTCCAACGAAAATCGAACCGGCAACCCCGGGCTGAAAGATTGCCGTCATGTCATACAAACTAGGCCATGAAAATCGATAATACGATAAATTAGAAAAAAAATTACATCTTACTATCGGGGTGAACTTTCCTATCGCGACTCATGTCTGAATTTTCGGGAACAGTAAAGTCTCGGGGGGGGGGGGGGGGAGTATCTGTTGACTATGGTGGCTGCGGCATTACGACAGTGTTGGTTTTGGTAAAAATTTTCGTAAGTTTCCATCGTAAACTAAACATTAGTTAGTTTACGATGGAAACCCATTTCAAGTTCCAAAACTATATAGAACAGGGTCAGTACGCTACAGTCTACAAAGGGAAGATTTATCCTATAGTCACGACATATCCCTTTTAAAGTAGGCAGAAAGGGAAGATTTATACTTTAATCACGACATATCCTTTTTAAGGTAGGGAGAAAGGGAAGATTTATACTATAATCACGACATATCCCTTTTAAGGTAGGCAGAAAGGGAAGATTTATACTTTTGTAAAATCACGACATATCCCTTTTAAGGTAGGGAGAAAGGGAAAATGTATACTATAATCACGACATATCCCTTTTAAAGTAGGCAGAAAGGGAAGATTTATACTATAATCACGACATACCCCTTTTAAGGTAGGCAGAAATAATAGTTCTGCACTTAATTATATCCTGGCATACTTTTTTGATTTCCACTACGTCCCATACAATAAGTTATGCATACTATACAATAATTAAAGTTTTTAAAGTCTTACCTTTTTCACAATTTAATTTATTTTACACGCCACTGTACTTTGGGTATAGCCAAACTTGTCATATCTTTCATACTGCTTTTATATTTATTCTTTCTTGACGGTTTATTCATTGTTAGTATAGTATTTAATTCCAATCCGCACCCTATTCCTATTATTTAAAAGTATTTCTAATATAAATTCGTTTATTTACAAGTATGGCAATCTTTAACCACACACAAATTCAAGATGCGAATAGCGATCTTACAGTTTGCCATTGCCAGTTTTAGAAATACAACTACACTAGAACGGGCAATAATAACACTTGCACACTTTCGTTAGACTGAGAATTTTATAGCGCTATTTTTGGGTTGATCATATAGTGCTTTTTTATTATTATTATTATAACACATGACAAGAAATATACACAATTTGCGGAAAAACAACAGATAATTTGATTTGGACATGCAATTTTAATGGATCTGGGTTTGTTGCCTTTCATTTGTCGTATCCCCAGTAAACTAGGCTTTTGCCTGTATCTCACTGAAGATATTTAGCATGAAAAAATAAATCGATACTTCTTTCCGATTTTTGATTACACAAAAACAAAACCCCGTTGTACGCTTTCATCAACCTGACAAACAGTGACACTCAAATACAACTGGAAACCTCATGCGAAATTCAACTCCTCACACATCATCACTCCAGAAAGACCAAAAATATTCATCCCACAATATACCGCACACAATCATAACAATAAAAATTAAAATTAGAACAAAAAATACACAGAAACACAAATACAAAAACAACCAAAATTAAAACAAGAAGAAACCCACACTCACGAGCTCACACAAATCTTTCCAACTCGCCATTCATCCTGAAAGCCCAAGTACTCAAAATCCTGTCGCAATAACAACCACGCTCCGATCGACTGTCTAAATGGTTTTCCTACCTTTACCTTTATTGAAGTCGGCACGCCATTGTATATAATGGGAGCCGAATAAGCATATTGCCTTTGGGCAAAAGAGGTTTTAACTCTAGGGATGGTGAACATTTCATTAGTTGCCATGCGTGTCATGCGTGTCTGCTGAGTCTGCATCTTCCCTTCCTCGCGATGGTAGTGCCAGAGAATGGATTTGAGATGTAAATTGGCTATGTTCAGGACTTGATACTCTCTGAAAAGCTCCGCCGTAAGATACCGAGCAGGAAGTGATGGAAGAAAGCTTATATTACATAATTAATGAAACGTAGCAAATAAGTTACAGAAACACACTAATTCAAACGTAAAATGATCTAAAATAAAAACCAGTCCGGAAGTGAAATCACCGAGAATCGAACTTGAGGCGAGCGCTCGCTTATTTATTTATTTATCACTTTTATGCAAATACAATCTGGCGGACTTATTGCCAGGCGGCAATCTCTTTCAACCAACCAGACAAAGTAAATGAAGCAAGTTACGTGGTCGCATAAACTATTCAAATGACTATCCATCCCCGCGAAATCCATAAACACATACGTGAACATATGCCCACAAAGATGGACAATCACCCGAATATTATTTTTCATATAAAGTGAGATATCATCAATCAAAAGAAAAGAAAGGGATGGCGGAGAGGAAACGAAAAGAAAAATCAGGAATGAAACACGTTATTTTATTTACTAGAAATTAAATGTTTTCAGTCGCTTCTTAAAACATGCCAAGGATGGAGCGAGTCTTTTATTGGTTTGTAACTGATTCCAGAGTCTCACTGCATGGACGGTAAAGGACGACGTAAAAAAGAGGAGCGGTGAACTGGAAATGCCAATAAACAATATCTGTTTGAGCGTAGCGCTAATACATGATTGGAAAGACGACTGAAAATTTTCGGCAAGATAATAGGGGCTGGTGGGACAGTTAATGATGTTATACAATAAATACAGTGTGTGAATTTGGCGCCTATTTCTAACATTCAACCAGTTTAATGCCTTCTGGTATGAAGTTATATGATCGTACTTTTGTAGGTTGAAAATAAATCTTAGATAAACATTTTGAAGATGCTGTCATTTGTCCAGCTGTTCCTCTGTAACATCTAAGTAACATACGTCCGCATAGTCCAGAATCGGAAAGAGAAGAGCTCGCTTAGTGTGTTAGACCACAGCCTCGTATCATGTACACGAAAGAATAACAATAAAATAAATGATGATGATGACGATAAACTTTTTTAGTGCGTTTTGAATCCAAAATGAATTAATTTATATATTAAGTGTATACACACCAGTAATCAGTTAACTAGAGATAATGGCATAAATTGTGGTTTGAAGAAAATTAATTTTTGCCAGTTTTCATTATTTGAGGTGTCACCCCAGTATTTGGCGCAAGATTAATTGATTTAATTAAATATTCCACATTTTACGACATGTTTAAGGGCTTACTCGTTGATACTTTCAAACTCAGAGCACAAGTGGAACAAACGCTTGAGTTATATGCGTTTCTTGTTAAGTATTTTGTTTAAATTTTAAATCACTCACTTTCTTTCATTCACTTTTTACATTCACACTTCACTCTTGTACATGCTTCATTTTATTATATGTCTTTAGTATCTCATTGACCTTTTTTCCTATTTAAACTAGCCGTTCAATATCTCTTTCACGTTTTATTTCGTCTAAGAGCATATTCGTTCTTTCCAAGGAGCCGAGTTGTATTTTTTTGGTTAATTTTGATATTATTTTTATATTAAAGAAATCGTCATGAATTTAAAGCTAATTAAAGTTTCTAATAAAAACATATAATGCTACTTACAATTTTAGACAAACTTGTGCGATAATTTTTTTTTTTTTATTTATACTTAAATGTTTATCCATTTTATTTATACGTAAATGTATATCCATTTTATTTATACGTAAATGTTTATCCATTTTATTTATACATAAATGTTTATCCGTTTTATTTATACGTAAATGTTTATCCATTTTGATTGGTTGTTCAAGTTTTATTATTTAACACTTTTGCTATTTTTTATTATTTCTTGTTTAGTGTGTGTTTTGAAGTTTGTTTGATCGCTGTCTTTATTTGATTTTTTTTGTTTTCTACAATTTTTAAAATAATAATTTTTATAATTGTAATTTTTATAATAATATTTTTTATAAGAATAATAAAATTTTTGTAAAGGCTCAACAATTAATATTTGAATCCAAATATTTATTGATACTCCTGCGTGAAAAATTAGAAGGAAGTCTTAATTGTAATTCTATTTCTTTACAGATCCTCTCATCTTCATAGACTGACCTTCATTATTACTTTCTTGACATTAGACGAAGCAGTTATGTGCAAAGATATGATACCACACTGATTTCATCCACGCATATTCTTCTACCAAAACACTTGTCTTCTACCCGCACTTTTTCTGCCCTTTATTATCCTTAGCAATACCGGACGATCAAGGTCTGAGTGAATGTGATGGAATACAAGTAGCCTGTACTTGTTCTTGCTAAATAATTAGTTGTGAGAATTGTTGTCTAGTTATAAGTAGTATGTAGGTGTTAATTATTTCTAAGAAATCAAAATTTAGGATTACAAAAAATAAAAATAAAATTACATGTAGGAAAATAAGATTAAGTAAGTTCATAAATTATAACATATAAATAAGATTAGTTAAGTAATTTATTTGTATATAGGTATAGCCTTGACATATATTTGAACAATAAATTACTTTGTTTAGTAAAAAAAAATTGAAAGATCACATACGTATTCTTCTAAAGTAAAAAATAGATACAACCGAAGTCATAGGGATCCTTGTACCTCCGAATACAAGGTGGTAAAAATGTTCGTTCGAGGGCAGTAACTGCCCTCGAACAAACTATTGCTATTGCTACTGTAGCACAACATGAGTTTCGAACTCGAAACCTTTCGCGTTACAGTTTAGAGTGTTACCACACGGTCATTCGCTCTAACTCACTTATTTTGATAGTGGATAATACTTATCTATCTTCACTTATCCGTTTTAAGTGATATTAATGGGTATGTTTGGATATACTACTTCTTAAGCGTTAGAAGAGATCCACGCACTCGTTTAAGTTATATCTCATGGGTATGTTTCATGGATTTTAAGTGATATTTCATGGGTTTTAAGTGATATTTCATGGGTATGTTTTATGGGTTTTTAGTGATATTTTGTGGGTTTTAAGTGATATTTCATGGGAATGTTTCATGGGTTTTAAGTGATATTTCAGGGGTGTGTTTCAATATATTGCTTCTTAAACGTTTGAAGAGATCTACGTACTTGTTTATATTAAACATTTATAAATCATTAACATGAAAAAAAAAATCTTATTGTGTGACTAACTTTGTTTTATTTACCTTAAAAATTATTATTTACGACATCGTGAATAAAGATTATTTCCAGTGCCGTATTAAACAATTGAGATAAAGCGTATCTACTCGCGCACGGGATAGCCTTGTTAAATTAAATTTTATCGATAACTTTCATATCTCGATGAATAAATTGAGAAATGATTTACTTAATAAAGCTTTTAGGCATCATATCTCAGCCTCTTCACCAGGAAGCATAAATAAATTATTTCTGTTTTTATAACATCTAACATTAACTATTATTTCTTGTGTGATGTATTTTTATGGAATTAAGTTGAACCAGTATCAAAGTTAAAAATAAAACAAAACATATTGAACCTTTACAAAATATGAAACTCTTAACATTTTTCGATAGAACCAAAGTTAAAAATCTTCTATTGTGTTTTTTTTATGGTGGTATGTGCTAGTGTTAATACTGCAACACCATAGATAAATATGGAGCAACGCGAAAGAAAGACAATTTGAATTACTCCACTTGTATTTTCCCCTTGTAACATATTCTCGTGGAAGCAATACGTTTTCACGAGCTTTTCGATCCATAAACCGGTTGAATACACAATATTATAGCCCACTCAGGGTTCAACATTGATAAGTTTCATTAAAGTGCAGGTTAAAATAAACCCAGTGACGCTTAAAGGCAAATCCTGGATACTCGACCCCACACAGAGATTAAATGGCAAAGGTTAGATGGTACTGAACATGATATAATATTATCTCTGGTAAATATCATCTTGACAGAACTGAGTTTTAGTACACACAAAATTTTGAAGGTTACTTCTGTATATAGTCAGATTATAGTTAAATTCTTTTAAGAGATACAGTATGATTGATATTCATACTCATATAAAGGGTCTTTCAAATTGAGCGGTTTTTGTAATCCAATTTTTTAAAATTCTTGAATAAAACACACAATTTGCTTTGATTAAAAAAAAACTTTTATTGGTCATTGAAGTATAATGTATGACATTTAAACACAAAAAAAAAAACAATATCCGCCAAATGTCCACTACTTGCAGCTCCACAGATGCCCACTCTTTTGCCAAAATTTTCGATGACATTCTGGCATAATTGCGATTCTAACTCACCAATAACGCGAATAATTTCCGGGGTTATCCTTATAGACCTGGCTTTTCACGTAATCTCAGAGTCAAACGGTGTCAGATCACATGGTCTTGGTGGCCAATTAACATCACTGTTTCCGGAGATTATAATACATAAAATAATTCAACAATTTGAACGCGTTGTTGTATTGTATACGACTCCATTTTTATAAATGTCATACATTACACTTCTCAAATGTCACAAGACTCACGCAAGTTCGCGACGCCATCTCTGTGTTTTATCCAAGAATTTAAAAAAACTGCTCTGAAAGACCCTATAGTTAAAAAAATAACATGCTCATAAAGTGTTCCAAAACAAACTTTAAGTATTATATATCTCATGGTAAATATTTATAATACCTAGTTGTGAATGATTGCCGGGTAACGAACTAGATTTCGTTGAAAGTCGTCGGTTTGCCTCGTAAAGGATGAATGTGAAATTAAGGTTGTGTTAAGTAAAAAGAAGAAGAAAACCCTGAGATGGTTTGTGCATGTAGAATAAATAAATGAAGTGTGAGAAGAAGGCGTGTGAGAGAAACACCAAGGAAAGTGTGGTTAGATCGAGTGAAATATATTCTGTAAGAAAAAAAAACGTCGAGTCAGATAAAACGATAAATCACTAATAAATTGTGGTACATACTCGTACATATACCCGTAGAATAAAAATCATAAAGAAATAGAGAAGGGAACTCAAATGGAAGTATGGAAAGAATATTGTGAATCGGGTATTTTTTCTCTATTCTCTCTTAATCACTGATAATGTTAAAGAATATCTAAAATCACTTGGATGATCTCTCGTCAGTCGTGTCAAAAGTACCGCAAATGCAGCTTTACTTTTAATGCTAGTAAGATTTACTAGCAGCAGAATGAGTAACTTGAAATCAATTAAAATGGCGATACACAAATTGCATTTTAAAATAATATTCTTTTTTTTTTGGTTCAAAAAAGTGTAACGCAATAGAAGCTACAATTTAAAAAAAAATATAGTCATTTGTTTAAATAAACACTACTTATTTAACTTTATATGCCCAATCTGTCATTGTGCCTAATCTAGGGTAGTTATTGTGACTTATCTAGGGTAGTTAAGGTTCATAATACAAAACAAAAGATATTGACTTCATAGGAACAATCATAGGAATTAAAAAATACACTTAAACAGAAAATTTATTTTATCATTAAAATTTGATGCTCAAAAGTTGGTGGATCAAAGATTAATAAAATTAAATTATCACCTCTAACTCAGAGTCATATGAGGTAGGTAGTTAGTCAGGGTTAAAGCGTCAGGGTGAAAAATGAAACCAGTCAAGGAACTTACAACGCAGAGGTTGTAAATAAGCGCTAGACTAAGACACACACACACACACAAAACCCATATAACACATCGATCAATAAGTCCCGGGACTAACTACTAAAACAACATTTGTTTGCCAAAATTCTTCTTTATTCATCAACATAGTCTCCTCCTAACTTTTCTATGCCAGCCGTGTAGAACGATTTATCTTTGGTTTCAAAATAGGCGTTATTTTTGGCAATCACTTCTTCATTGGAGTCAAATCGAAAAAAGCTTTTTCATGACCAAATGTTCATGCAAAATAGTGTAAACACTATCAAATGATATTTTCAGGTTGTCAGTTATCTCACGCAACTTTATTTTGCGATTTTCCATCACGATTTTAAGTTTTTTTTTATGGTTTCTGGTATAACAGCCTCATTTGAACGACCAGAGCGTTCAGCCTCATTTGGACGACCAGAGCGTTCAGCATCATTTGTGTCTGTACGACCGCGTTTGAAATCAGCATACCACCGAAAAATGGTTGTTTTCGACGGAACAGAGCTCGGATAACCCTTTTCAAGCCATCGCTGAGTTTTAACAGTATTTTTTCCCATTGAAAAGCAATGTTTTATCAACACACGAAATTCGTTTTTTTTTCATTGTTTTGAAAATAACAAAAGTAGCGTCACTAAAACCACTGTAACTCAATGATACAATGTCAGAATGTCATGAAAATTTGACACGTAACTTTTAAAGTTGGGTACTAACTGAGAATGGTATGGATTTGCTATTAGAGGCGCCATCTGTTGGTTAGTCCCGGGATTTATTGATCGATGTGTTATGTGTCAAAGGAGAAAAACGATAAACTGGATTAAGTAATCCTTAATTCCGAGGAACATCTGATAAACATCTTATTTATTATATTTTTCTTATCCTATTCTTATCCTTAGGCCGGTATTTTTAAACACTGATAAAAGATCAGAAATGTAGGGGGAAAGTTACGATATTTACAAAACCGACCAAAAACAGGATTAAAGATCCCTTAACCGAAATTAAGGAACTGTGCGTTTCCACAGGTCATCGTTCTCTTCGATGGATTTAATGTAATCCTCCCCCCCGGCAGATTTAAGGATTGTTTAATGAGAGACTTAGAAAGTAATTATAAAGAGATTTGAAGGCCTCTTACATTGTTTCGCAATATTTTATGACGGACGTGAAGTTTCGGATGGTTTACATAAATAGAGGTAAGCCAAGGATAAAAGAAACCGGAGGATGCGGCAAAACCTTATACCCACTAGACATTATATATATCCCGTACAATTTATGTTTTTCAGTTAAATATTCTTCTTTACACTTTTTCTTTCTTTATAATGGTAATAATAAAGAAAGTACACTTCGTCTTTCCAATCATGGATTAGCGCTACGCTCAAACAGAGATTGTTTATTGGCCTTTCCAGTTCACCGCTCTGCTTTTAAGTCGTCCTTTACTGTCCATGCATTGTGACTTTGGAATCAGTTACAAACCAATATAAGACTCGCTCTGTCCTTGGCATGATTTAAGAAACGACTGAAAAAACTCTTAATTTCTAGTCACTAAAATAACGTGTTTCATTTCTGATTTGTCTTTTCCGTTCCTCTCCACCATTCCTTCATTTCCTTTTGATTGATGATATCTCATTTTATATGAAAAAGAATGTTCGGGTGATTGTCCGTCATTGTGGGATTCTTGGGAATGTGCTCACGTATATGTTTATGAATTTAGTGGGGATGGATAGTCATTTGAATGATTTATGCGACCACGTAACTTGCTTCGTTTACTTTTATCTGGTTGGCTGGAAGAGATTTCCGCCTGGCAATAATCCCGCCAGATTGAATTTGCAATAAAAGTGTTAAATAAATATGACACCCTTCAATATACACGTATCAGAATTGGTAATTCAAATACACTGAAGAGCATAGCCTTAGACAATATTGTCTTTGGTTCCGGTAAGGAAGCCTGAATAGAACCACTGGTGAAGACACGGAATTCGCTGTTCGTCACTAAACCTGTTGGTATTATTCTAGCGTTAAAAAATATAATAGCACTCGCACACACATTTACTTGGTACGTGCAAATATTGTTACCTGACGAACTCCTTTACCGGGCTGGAAACCGTTTTTTTTTTTGGTACTATCGCAGTTTGAACCAAAACCCCTGGGTGGAAGCTAAGCATTTTACCAACTAGGACATGGATGTCATCAACAAGGCCAGGAGGTATTACATTGATAAGTCATGATGAAATTTCTATTAAATCGTGGGAAACTACGTCGTTAACCGACCAGTTACTTGTAGTTACGGAAATAAGAAAACCTATTTCCCGTAGGGCTAATCTGGAAGATTGAAGAAAATTGACAAAGCCCGATCCCCGATAGATGGCGGTCACATTGGACGAAGTGTAAAACGAGCATCTTTTGAGTGAATGAGTTTTTCCCTGCTTCGGAATAAATAATGCACAATGTTAAAAATGCTATTTGAAGTGGGTCGTTTATTCATATGATATACAAAAGACGAATCTTGAAGAGTAGCTTTTCTTAAAAGAGTTGCAGACTATGGACCTCATCGTCGACAGCTGCCTACTATATGCATTTTCTGGAAATCTGTAGGAGCTACACAAACTGACACCTGATACTGTGACCTGACTGAAGAGGACACACTACTTGTGAGAGTCACACGTTGAAGAATAAGAAAACCCCTATTGTTTTATTCAGTACAACCAAACGAGTCTATTACCTCATCTTCCAGCTAACCAGAAAGATATGAACGAGGTCTTACGTGAAAATAAGTCTGGAAACTTTTTTAACAAAATTAAGAATCGACGGGAAATGCTCGGGTCGAAAAACAGGTATTTTACCAACTTGATCACTTTGTTCGTAAAAGGACATGCATATGTGCAGACCACTTAGTCAATCACTTTTAAATTAATTCCACTTGAATTTATTTGGTGGCGCTAGTGAGCTACTTTTTATATATTCAACAACACAGCGCATTAAATATGTTTATTCATCTTAAAGATGTTTAATTTATTTATTATGCACGATACTACATTCACAAATAACCTAATTTAAATGCAAGCAAAAAGTATAACATAATATCGTAAAAACACTATTTTGTGGATATCGCAAACCATTTCACTAGGGAAAGCCTGTGACGAAGTGGTATCATTCCTAAATCACGAATATAAATGCCAATTCCAATATCACGAATATGATATTGGAATTTACATTTTGATTCGCATTAGTAATTCACTCAAATTATTATGTAGAGACCTCCAAAAGCTCTGTATTCCTCGCATTTATCTTGTCAAAGAACAACCCTTATGCACATTAGGTGGCGCGATATTACGAAAATCTCTACTTCCCCTCAGAAATGCGTTATAAATTCTTGGCACAAGGAAGGGCAAGTTTTTCTTCCCAAATGATGTGTGAACGCGTGGAGGTGGGATCGGAACCAGATACAGTGCTTGCCAACTCTTGTTCTATGACACTCGATTATATTTATTGGAAGATTATTAATATAATATATACATAGTTTGTGATAAATAAATTTCTGAGAAAAAAGTAATAGGGGTAAACCTGTCTTAAAAATTAAGTGTAAATAAATAAATAAATAATGACCTCCGTAGCACAGTGGTAACATTACTGACTTCCAACCGGGGAGTTTACATTCGATTTTTTAAAGAGTTCGTCTAGTAAAAAAACTCGCACGCGCCGAATGTTTCCAACACGTTCAATGAAGGATAGCGAGTTCCGTGCCTACTCCCGAAGTTGTTAGCTTATAGACAATATTGTCTCCCGGTCACACTATTTAATATATCCGAAATGCTAATTCGGACATATTGAAATATACCACATAAAAAAGTGTATTTAAATAAATAACGTGTTTCGTTATATTTTTCTTTTTAAATATAATTTTTTTTTAATATTTCTTCAAAAGAATGTAAATGTATGTAAGTGTACATTATTTAGAAAAAACAAGTATTTTGGTTAATGTTTATCTTCCCCTCTTTTTCTCAAGTTGTTTGTGTCCACTCCACAGGACCATCAACAAGGAATTTTCGTCTTTGTTCTCTGTCCTATATCTTTGTTATCTTCTGGATAAGCTTATTTAAATTGCTTCACTTGAATTAGATTAAAAGTGCTTAACCCTTCAGGGAGAGGATTGATTTGAGAAGAATCAAACGTAAATTTGTGATCAATAATTCAAGAATTTTAAATATTTCTAACTATCGCTTGCCCGACATTTTGTTGATGGATGAGAGATCTTTGTGGTATTTAAATTGCGGAAATTTGAAAATATTTATTGGAAATCTAAAATTCATCGTGATTTATATATTAATAAACGTAAGAATTTTTCGTGATTTACTGATTACTTTATGAATTGTTAGTCTCAAATAAGGTTGCCAATTTAAATGAAATATTTTATATGATCCTGAAATATTATTAAGGGTTGCCTGAAAGGAGAAAAAATAATGGAAATTTGTGGAATGTCAATGTTTGAAACGATAATAAATTAAATGATGCATAACTAAATACGGTAGTTAATTATTGAGAGGAAGAAACACAACCTTCATGGTCTACTTGGTAAGACGCTTGACTTCCGACAGGGGATTGTGGGTTAGATTTCAGATAATGTCCGTAAAAAATAAATAAAAAAGAGTAAATAATGTCGTTTTACAGTATGTTAAATTAGTTCTGTAAATAAGTAAAAAACAAAAGAAATACGCAACATGATGGCAAGTATACTCATATAACAATTAATTTTTTTTATATAAAATTAATGGGTAATAAAAAAAATAATGCAATACAACGGCATCAATCAATGGAAAATCGTGAACTCCCGGACCTAGTAGTCAAGATGTTCTTCCACCCGGGGTTCCAAGTTTGATTACCAATTGTATCCAAAAATAATGCAATACAACGGCATCAATCAATGGAAAATCGTGAATTCCCGGACCTAGTAGTCAAGATGTTCTTCCACCCGGGGTTCCAAGTTTGATTACAAATTGTATCCAAAAATAATGCAATACAACGGCATCAATCAATGGAAAATCGTTAACTCCCGGACCTAGTAGTCAAGATGTTCTTCCACCCGGGGTTCCAAGTTTGATTACAAATTGTATCCAAAAATAATGCAATACAACGGCATCAATCAATGGAAAATCGTGAACTCCCGGACCTAGTAGTCAAGATGTTCTTCCACCCGGGGTTCCAAGTTTGATTACAAATTGTATCCAAAAATAATGCAATACAACGGCATCAATCAATGGAAAATCGTGAACTCCCGGACCTAGTAGTCAAGATGTTCTTCCACCCGGGGTTCCAAGTTTGATTACAAATTGTATCCAAAAATAATGCAATACAACGGCATCAATCAATGGAAAATCGTGAACTCCCGGACCTAGTAGTCAAGATGTTCTTCCACCCGGGGTTCCAAGTTTGATTACAAATTGTATCCAAAAATAATGCAATACAACGGCATCAATCAATGGAAAATCGTGAACTCCCGGACCTAGTAGTCAAGATGTTCTTCCACCCGGGGTTCCAAGTTTGATTACAAATTGTATCCAAAAATAATGCAATACAACGGCATAAATCAATGGAAAATCGTGAACTCCCGGACCTAGTAGTCAAGATGTTCTTCCACCCGGGGTTCCAAGTTTGATTACCAATTGTATCCAAAAATAATGCAATACAACGGCATCAATCAATGGAAAATCGTGAATTCCCGGACCTAGTAGTCAAGATGTTCTTCCACCCGGGGTTCCAAGTTTGATTACCAATTGTATCCAAAAAATAATTGAAAAAGAGTATTAGTTTAGTTCAAAATCTCTTCAGATAACAATATTTACATCGATACATGTATGCGAGTGTTGTTACCTACCTCATCACTTGCGGTAGTGGTCTATTACACATGCAATTACGAACAATATGTTACGTACCTACTAGTTACTAAGGGTTGTACCTACTAGTTACTAAGGGTTGTATACGAATAAGGGTTGTATACGAATAGTTACTAAGGGTTGTATATTTATAACTAAATTGAGTAATATTTATTAACTGCTGAATAATGCCGAATAATACTTTAAATGGGAGCACTGTGCTTTTCAGAATTTGATATTTTTAATGATTGTAAAATTCCACTTATCCCAGTCGTATGTCATGATATATAAAATGCACCGAAGAGCACTTTGCTTTTGAGATAAATTGAAAGATTATCTTAAAAAGTTTTATACAGTTTACAAAAAAACTCACCAACATTTGTCGCAGCACAGAAACCTATGTTGGGATCTTTCTAGTGCTCTGGAATGATCGTCGTCCTTTCGATTCCTTCACCATTCCAACGCCAATTCAGTTGCAAAGCGAAGTCATGCTGTGAACTAGAAAACCTCGAAACAAGAAGCCAATAATCTATTGCGATTTCCTACTTAAAGATTTTCAAGGTTGTTTTTTTAACTGCCCCGCGATTCTAGAAGCTCTAAGTTTATATGTACGAGTACCTATTAAATATAGCCGTGCAAGGAATCACTCTCTGTTCTATGTACCGACTTACAGGACGAATATCATGGCTAAACACTCAGTCACTCGTGGTATAGAGATATGGAACCAACTGAATGACACTGTTGATATATTCTCGATACCGCCTAGCAGTATGAGAAGAATCCTGGCTGATATTCTTCCTAACGAATAAGCTAACTCTAGAAGCAGACCCTCTTTGTGTAACAGGAGAAATCCGTGCAAAATAAATAAAATAAAAATTTAAAAAAATTTTGTTCTTTATACAAATAATAAATATTCGTATTTCTTTGCTACGTCTCGAACTCGGCGCACCACCTGTCTCCATCTTTTTCGGTTCTGGATTATGTTAAAAGCAACGTTTAAAAAGGATCCTGTTACCTCATTTATTTGATCCTTCTATCTTATAGGATACATTATTTTTGCTCGCCTTCTCCTAACTGTCTCCGTGATCTCTCAGCTTCATTGGACTGTCAGCATTAACAAATAAAAGAGTAATAAATTATAATACAACTCCATAGTGATTAAATTAATGATACTTTAAAATTACCTTTATTGTTAACAAAATTTTCTCGACTAACATTAAGAAAACACCTAAAATTAAACATTTTCTTAACCTCTTCAGACCTGGCGTCCATTATAATGGACACAGAGTTTATATGCACTTTGTAAACAACTTTGTGGTATATTTCAAAATTGATAAAAAAAAAGTTAAATTTCTATCTTTTTATCTTCTTTAAGTGAGTGAGTTACCCATTTACAAACTCACCAATAATACTGTTATACTGAACCCGATAGCACACTAAAATGAGATGATAGGAGTACACCGGCATGTTTTTCTTTTTTTTTTAATTATAGATAAGACCGAAGTTATGGGTATCCTTATATCACTGAATATTAGGCGGGAAAATACTACGTCATTCAACGGGAGTAGTACAGCACAGATTTCGAACTGGTGACCTTTCGCATGAAAGTTCATTAGTTTACCTTACGACCATGCATCTCATAAACAGGAATGGAGAATCCATATACTAGAATTGTATTTTAATTCTCGCGAAAGCGATTTAAGGAAACATTGCGTTTCCTTAAGTAGTTTTGAAATTCTCAGAATAAATTCCAATTTTTTTAAGCGACAACTAATGACTTTGTCAACATGAGTAAAAAAAGTCAAACAACTATTAAATATCGTCATCGTCGTTTTTGGATCTCGTCATTCCAACGTCAATTCAGTTGGAAAACGAAGCTGGGCAGTGAGTTTGTTTTTTCTTTTAAGTGAGTGAGTTGTTGCACACCAGCAAACTCACTGGTCACACCACTGTACTGGATACAATGGCACACCGGAGTGAGAAGATCGAAGCATAGCAGCATGTTTTTTTTATCAAATATAACACATATCTCATACGTCCGAAACGGCTTCGAGTCTTACCCACTCGGTTACTAGGGTCGTATAATAATTATAATTTAAGACGCGAACAAATGTGACGTAAACGTGATTTTCTTTTTTAGCCGCCATTGGCTTAATTTCATAAGTCGCGTGGATATTGAAGGGCACTCTTCTGCTATAGAGCAAGATATGGATCCACTCGAGGGTCTTGGGATCGCCCCTTCACTTCATCCCTCTCTATCCACTTGATAATTTTTCATAAAATTTATTTAGGGATCTTCCCCTTCTGTTATATTTTAAAGGAAAAAAACACTTCTTACATGACCTTTTCCTCAATCTAATTTTGAAGATCATATTGCCGATATAATTGAATAAGAAATACCCAATTGAAATTATAACGAAAAATCTATAACAGTGGAACCTTGATTATCGGAACATCAGAAAAATAACGAAATAAATTTAAAAAAATGGAAAAATAGCAAATTATATGGATGTGTTGCATAACATGTGGCGGCACTGAAAAATATAAAACTGTAATTATAAATTAATTTTTAATCTTATATATTATGTAGGTTAAAAACGAGCACCCCGAGGGGCTTTGGACTAGTGAATGGATGTAAGATGAAATACTGAAATTTATATTGAAAGCATACGTGAAAATCGTGGTAGAGTATCACCGAGAAAAATATAGTTGAACCAAGTTTAAAGAGGTTGACCAAAGAAAACGTGGTTGGATAAAGTGGACCAAATTATGAATGAATGTTAAACGTGAACTATGAAGAATAAAAGATTAAGCATGTTGAAATGTATGAATGTAAATGTAAAGTCTAGGTTTGGATACAAAAATAAATGTTTTCTTTTTCACAATTCACGGTATGTACGAGTATGTACCTTTAGTAACCTATATTATAGACCTCCGTGGCCTTATCGAAGCCGGGCGTTTCGCGTTCGATTCCCGATGGTAACCGAAGAAAAATGCGTTAACTTGGGAATCGTGTCCACTATTATTGATATGTTAAAATTATAACAAAAAAAGACAATTTGAGAGTAAGTATAGAAAGATAGTGGCTGTGGCCATCAGATAAGGAACTGCACCTCACTTACATTTGTTAAAAAATACGTTTGGTAAAAAAAACACAGAAAACTTACCAAGGAAAGATGAACTTTAAATAAACGTTTGTAGAACTTTCGATTTGTGATCATATCACATTCGGCTTTAGATGTAGCGTAATATATGTGTGTAGTGTTCATATACAATCACAAATTATGAAAAAACTTCCGTGACTTCTCGACTAATGCTGAACTCAAAGGCTAACTGAATTAACCAAAAAACGATGCTGTCTTCCGGTCATGCAGTTTATGTTCCGTGTCGTCGTTTCCAATGTTTTGAAGGGTATTACATAGATTGATTAATTTATTGATCAGAAAGAGCGAATTTCAAGTTAAAAAGTTTAAAAAAATATGCGACATATCAAAACTTTACTTATTCAAGTATCATCATTGTCAACCAGGGTCGATCCACTGCTGGATGAAGATCTCCCCAAGTTGACTCCAAATAGTTCGGTTTTTTGCTCGTTGATGCCCTATGATGCTGCCATGCTTCCTGATTTCATCTATCCTTCGGCCTTCTTCTGGGCCTCTTTATGCCTCTTGGGTACCATTGGATTATTTCGGATGTCCATCAGAAGTCTAACATTCTGGTTACATGTCCTGCCCATTGCCACTCCATTTTCTTACACGCCTTTATAACGTATTCTACCTTTGTTATATTGCGAATACAGATGTTTCGTTTACGATATCTTTTAGTATATGCCAACATGCATCTCTCCATGCTCCTTCGTGAGGTCTGGAGCTTTTGTGTGTTCTTTACTGTGAGCGTCCATGTCTCGCAGCCATATGTAAATACTGGGGGAATATTCAAGTATATAAGCACATAAATCGTTACATATTGTCTTCTTTTTCTAGTTATCACAGGTGTCAAATGCTTTGGTTAAGCTTTCATTCCTATTTTTAGACCATTTAAATCGTTTAACAACTTCTTTTTGGATTTTTAATATCGTTTCACAGCTTCTTTTTGGATTTTGTAAAATAGTTTCTTAACTTCTATTTTGGAACTTTTAATTCATTGCAAAGCTTCGTTTTGGACTTTTTCATTAGTTTTAAGGCTGCTTTTTATACTTTTTAATTTATTTATCAGCGTTTTTTACTCCCATTCTCTTTCTTTTTAAAAGCGTATTAAAATAATACCTTACTTTTTGAAAATATAGCAGTTTACCAGTTTATGGTGTTTGTTGATTTTTTATTGTATTGTTAGATTTTTTTTAAATCTTAACCAAATCAGTGAAAATTTAATATTTTATATTTATTATTCAACAGATAATTTCCGCAAGTTAAAAGTGCCGAGTTCAACCGCGACCGTTGAACATAATTGACACAATGGATCAGACCCTAATTCCCGTGAACTCGTTCCTATGGGAAATCAGGCAGGAACCATAAACAGACAAGCGGGGAATGAACAGGAATTTCAATCGGTGAAATTTTTAGTTTATCGACGAAAACTCCCCCAAAATTATCCGAAAGCAATTTGCATATTACACGGTGTTGACAAATTGGCTGTGTCATCTGTTGATTAAACTAATTCATGTGGATTTCAAAATATCAGAAATGAAATGGATTTAAATCGATTTCCATGATTTATTTTTTCAATTGTGTGTTTGTTCATTTAGTTCAAAAGTATTAAGTGCATTTGAATTATTTCTTGATTATTGATCGAATCTAAGAACTTCAATATATTTTTTGTATTTAGTACTGAAATGTAATGAATTAACTTTTTTTTAGATAATTTTCAAATCCATTATCTTGCACTATTATCAATAGGAAAATATAATGCAAACTCCGCAGAGACACATGACACGCATGGCAACTGATCAAATATTCACCATCTCAAGAGTTAGAACATATTTTACCCTGACGCAATTTGCCTACATGGCTCCCTGGACATACAAAAACAATGACGCGCCGAATTCATTTAAGACAAAAGGGGTGCGAAAAATTCAGGCAGCAGATTGGAGCGTGGTTGTAATTGAGACAGGATTTTGCATGCTTGCGCTTGCAGAGGGATGACTTGTAGCAAAAACTTGTGTGAACTGTTATTAGTTTTTGGTAATTGTGTGTGGGATATTGCAGGATAGACTTATGGTATATCTGGAGTTATGAAGTATGTGGAGTTTGACTCACGTGATACATACATGTTATTGAGTCTCATGACTAATCAAGTAGATAAGAATCTGTAACATATGTTTTATATAATCAACAGTCGGTAAAAAGTATCAACTTATTTTTCGCGTGTTTATATTTCCTTAGTAAGATACAGGCAAAAGCCTAATTTACAGGGAATATGAAAAGCAATTATCCGAGATCCATGTATATTGGGATATTAACTTGAATCAACCTTTCATTACTTATTGTTTTTTTTTTCATTACAGAAATTTACCTTACAGTCAGTCTGAAACAACATTATTTAAACATGTCCGAAAAAAAGAGATACTAAGAGATTTTCAGCATAGCTTGTTCCTTAATGTAGAAATTTATTTGATCTTAACCTTAAATATTTCTCTAGCATTTATAAGTATACGAAATTAACCCAAGGGTGCATCCGTTCAAATTAAGTACCTAGAACTTTCGATTCAAATCAATTTTCTTTTTACAATCGTTACTGTATCATATGTTTGTAACATAACCATTCGAGCTACAATATTATACCACCCAATTTCTTTCTGGGAAATTTAATAGCAACCTTTCTTGCTTCAATCTTATCCCTTTACCCTGTTATAATTTTTTGCAGTCACACATGTTGTATTGCAAAGATAATTAATAGTCAATAATTTCCGAAAATATGTTCATTCAGTCTTACATTGATACATATTTGTACTAATTGACTTCTCCGATCTAGTGACGTCAAATAATTATTTAGCTGTATTTGATTATTTCTGTAAAAACACTGGCAATATACAGAGGTGCTAGAACTCCACACCTTACGTTGCTGTACAAGTATTTTTACTACGATGCGGGTCACCAACCTTCTTCTGTGACGTCGAACCTTAATTGGTAGATGAGTCCTTTTGAGTAGTTCCATCTTCATTAATTCTTGACGTCGCACTCATAAAAAGTATGATCTACTGTAGATTAGGAACAGGATAGGGATTTATTTTGTTCCCCATAACAGCGTGGGTTCTGGTAGGATCGATCAGAACTGTCAATTAACCATCTTTCAAAATCTTGTCAATTTTATCCAGTCAAAGCTCCCTAAATCTAACTTTTACGCAAATTTTACACAGAATATCTACGCCAATAAATAAATTTTACGGTTTTAGATGACGTAATAATTGAAGAAATTTCCTTTGACTTAGTTGAAATTACTCGAGGTAGGCACTCTGTACATGACAAATATAAGAAGTTAAACAGAATAACTATTACTTCCAATTTGCGAAAAGTTGGCCGAGTTTTTGACAGAGTTTAGATCAATGCAAGATAAATTATGAGCCGAAATTGAATTGTTTTGTAAAAAATACACTGCAAATATGTATGAGTGAAAGACAAGCTAGATGAATACAAAGGAAGTATGGTTGGATGAAAGCAATTCATTATTGAAATATTGAAATGAATATATTTATATAACATAATGTGAAGGAGCTACGTAAGAAACTCTATTGTAAAAAATCCTTTCAGGAAACGTTTTTGTTTGAACCATAAAATCGCCACTATGACTTTTGTCGATTCTTTCCATAAAACTTTCCAATATTACTGACTGTAGATTGATGTATACCAAAGCGATGGATGACGACAAAATTTATTTAAATTTCTGTCCTTTATTATTTACGCCACTCGTATTTTTCATATCGTAACTCATATAACATGTTTTTCCTTGATTAAACTCAGCTTGCCCAGTGTGCGAAAGAAGGCTCTAATTATTCCTATTCCGAAAATTGCTTTACTCACATCATATAAAGATCAACATCTTTTTTCCATCACCTACAAAAAGTTATAAAAAAATAGTTCATAATCAAATAAACTTCCACCTTAATAAATTTGAACTGTATAGCCCCTCGTACTCAGGATTTCATCTAAGATATAGAACTTCCACCGCACTAGTCAAGATCGCAGATGACGTTTAACGTGTCATGAGTTTTAAACAGTTGACATTGTTATATTTACATGATTTTACCAATTCTATAGAATTTGATGGCCTTTTGATAAGAATACTTTCTTTATAATTTTCTTAATCAATCATTGCTTTTTTTTAAGTTCCTTTAAAGTATTTATAAAAAAGTTAATAATTTTCTTACAAAGCTCAAAAGGGCTATACGTATGCCAGTATTGTTATTTTAACGTGTAGTAGTATTGTTCAAACATGCGACGAATATTTGTGACTTCTGTGCTTACTTCAGTGGTACCAAAATCCGAAGGTTCAATTAATTGAGGCAGGCAGTTTTGTCTCCCAGCCACGTTTTTAAATATTTCGTATCATTTGTTCAAATACGATGACGGGTACTACACGAATAAATTTTAAATAATATTATTTGCGAGAAATTGATAGACTCCCATTTGTTTGCACGATATATTGTGCAAGTATTACGATAACTACGCAATCTGACTACAAACTCCCAAGAAATATCCTCTTTGGAAGTCTGACGGATGGCAGAAGAAAACGTGGTGAACAACGCAAGATATATAAGCACAACTGGAGCAATCACCAACAGGTGGATCCAAATGGTGCAAAACTGTTACTAGTTATCAGGGACCCAATGGAAAAAGAAGACTTATGCAAGCTGCAAATACTGAAAATGGTCCTTTATGCAACAGGATATACCTATCGCAAACAGACTCCCAAGAAATATCCTCTTTGGAAGTCTGACGGAAGGTAGAAGAAAGCGTGGTTAGCAGTGCAAGAGCATAACTGGAGCAATCACCAGCTGGTAGATCCAAATAGTGTTAAACTGTTCCTAGTTATCAGGGACCCAATGGAAAAAAGAAGACTTATACAAGCTGCAAATACTGAAATTTGTTATTTATGCAACATGATATGCCTATCAATCTCTTCAAGTCCCCTGATCTTCCACTTTATACTGTGCCTTTCATAATACTCGTCACGAGTGATGTCCAATCATATTATATATTGCTAAACAGTTAAACAATTACTATTAAAAAAAAATTGTTTCTATTTGTATTTTCTCACTTAAAAAATCAGCCCCTTTTTAAATTCCAATCATCGACGATACTTTGACGACTTTCCGTTGAATTGTACGCCGTTTAGATTGAGCATAATGTTCTGTAAAGGACAGACTTTTTATCTTTTGTTAGAGAGGAAATTGGGCTATCCATTTCTCTAAGCAATCAATTAGACGGAAGAAATTCGGAGAACAGGCGCCATTTATGGAGATATCAATTTTATCTGTAC
The DNA here is from genome assembly GCA_949825065.1 of Odontocerum albicorne. Lineage (NCBI taxonomy): Eukaryota > Metazoa > Arthropoda > Insecta > Trichoptera > Odontoceridae > Odontocerum > Odontocerum albicorne. Next base: position 25,517,999 of record OX463859.1, on the reverse strand, counting down.
TTTTTCAATACTCCTGAAAAAATAAATGACAGTGAAAGGTTGTTTCATTTTAAATTATTGAAAGTTTCTAAACGTGTTATAATTCTATTTGTAGGACTAAAAAAATCAATTTTAAATAATTATAATCGACATCATGCCATATTCTTATCATGGCAAGCAAATAAAGCAGATCTTTTCACCATTTATCGTGCAACACATATTTCCTTTCTACCATGTTTATATATCTTGCCATGAATACTATCTTATCACATACGTTTTTACTCATCCGTATTTTGGATGAGTAAAATGCGTATGTGATAAGATAGTAATTAATTTTATCTGTTTGTTTGAGCTACGTTTTTAGGGACGTGGCGAGATGTCGAACGGTAGCAATTTATGAACAGTACTGGCTGGTTTAGGGTCACCTAAAAATTATTTAGGCCCTGGTCCGCTAATATCTTGAACTCTTCACCCTCGCTTCAAGGTCATGTCAGTGCATGGACAGCGGCCACACGTCGAAAACTATGTGAACCCGCAGACTAAACTTGGTGAAGTGGTACAGAAGGGGGTCACTTCTGCTTCTATGTTTCCACTTTCTCTTTACTAATTATTTCAACTCCAATCTACACAAGTATATCCCAAAACATTTCACTTCCCACTTAAAACTAAGAAGTGCACATTTCATCTGGGATCCAGAAATACACTCTAAAGTACTGTGTGTTGGCAGCAGGGATCAAAATATAAACAACATTTATGCAATTCCAATAACACCTACTGCGATGCGGAAGACGATGGAAAACCACAGCACTTTTTTTCCCGAGAAACCCCCACACTTTTTTTCCCGAGAAACCCCCATGAATATGCTGAAAAAGTCATAGGTCGCGTTCTTCAGCATTAAGGTCAATACTCTCATTTGTACCACATTTATCTTACCTTCATCTTTAGGTTATCTTTAAATTGGAACCACGATTCCATTATAAGAATTAGAATACAGCTGTGCTAGTAATTATGATATATGATACGTCATAAATATAAAAAATGTCATAAATATGAAAAAAATATACCTTTTTTTTTCAGGCAAATTACACCTCGAGTAAGAATCTCTATCAACCTTTTACAATCTCTTTCAGTTTGATGTTAAGTATAAACCTTTTTTAATATTGTTAGAAATTGTATTACTTTTCAAGATGTTTTTTAGTATATTTGTGATTGCTAGACACGATGCAAAAATTACATATTTTTTCCATATTTATTTATTGGAAACATGTACAACACTGAAGTGTTCTATACACATAATAACAACATTTACTAAATGAAAGATAAAATATCAGCAACAATAAAAAAAACACTGCATTATTCATAACAATAAGGCGCATAAAATTATTTGTGTACAGTACTGAAGGGAAAAATAACGAAATCAAAGAAAATACAAAGTTTATCAAAATACAAAAAAAAATCTGAATGAAAATGGAATCATCAGTCTCGCAGTTAACCCTTCCCTTACGGTGCTAAAATTGAAACGCGCGCTCCGGCGTTGGGTAGTAAGTAGGCGATCAAAAATTATCGATTTTAAATTGGAAAAATAAGAACATTCATAGATAATCCCCTTAATTAATTATAATTGAACTTAAAAATTATAATAATTGAGATTTATTTGCTGAAAACATTAAAAAACCATCTGGCAACGCTCACGGAACGGGCGTAGGTCTAATCTATTTGCAAGCCCAAAAGCTACTGCAGCGCGGAGCGGTAGTGGCTTACTCCCGGCGTGGCTTACGCTTGCGACGATTGAGACAATTGGGCTCCTCGCAATACAGTAAAGTATGCAAGAGTGATATGCGAATATAGTGTCGCGCTTCCCGCATACTCTTCACCTATCGTCAAGACCCAAGGTCGAGGCACTCACAGCGTTTAAATGCGAATTTGTTTCCGATCTTCACAAAACACCTACGATGTAGTCGATAAATTCTGATTATTACTAATATTATTTTTTAAATCCATGCGTAAATATATTATGGAGGAAAACCTAAAATCTTAACCTTGTATTTATTATATTTATAGAGATATTGATGGTTATTAGAAGCAACGTGTAAAAGATACCCAACACAGGGAAGGAAAGGTTAAGTAAGACCTACGATTGAGGAAATCCTGGAAAAGGCGTTTATGAAGTAAACAACATCAACATTAAATGTATCCACTTAACCTGACATAATTATGCAAACATATTCTCCTCGTTTATGAATTAAAACAGTTATGGCGTGTTTTTAAAATAACTTGTTCTTCTTCTTGAATAATGGCCGTGCACTCTTATATTATATATGAAGAATGAAATAACTTGTTATCGATCTTATTACATAGTAAAAATAATATAAGGAATCTGTTCAAAAGCACCATAAATATACTGTAAATGATGACTGGATTAGTGACAGCTGTTAGAATTGGATATTATTAGGAGAATTTAGAATGGGATATTGAAATAGTTTGGACATATAGAGAGTTATTTAAGTTCTGAAAGACATACAAAAAAGATATACTCGTATATGTTTGTGGTAAATGATGTGCGAGGAAGAGGTAGGCCGAAGAAAGAATGAACGGATTTAGTTGAAAAAGTTTTTATAAAAGGAAATGTATCAATCGGGAGAAACAAAAAATCCCGTATGAATGTGCAAAACACAAAGGTTATCTGTATAGATAGAAATATGTGAAGATATGTCTTCTCTGCCTATCCCAAAAGATATTGGGGATGATGGTATGTATGTATCTATGTATGAACAACATCTATGATAGATCCAGTCCTAAAAATAATATCATACAATATTTTTATTGAATATCCCCAATAAAAAAAAGTTAAATTGTACAGAATATTGCGTCGTATCTAGCGTGCTTAGGAATTGTATTTACCATCACTGCTTTTAAAAACGCTGTAAAATCAAATGACTCTTTTTGGGAACCTCTAAAGTATATTGGAAAAACATCAAATAAACCCGTTTAAGGTTTCGACCTGAAAAGAATCGTTCAAGATTTTCTATTTACTATTTGAATACTGAAGTTTCCTTCAAAATATCAAGTTTACTTCACATTGTTAGGTTCTTAATTGTTGAAACCAAAAACTTATATTATCTTCAAGTAAAATAACTTTTATTAAAATTGTGCGGTGTGTGTGATAAAAATTTCCAAAAAGTTCCATTTAGTTAAAAAAAATGTATTTTGTCTGATTGTTTTTTTTTTCACTTGAAATTTAAAACAAAGTAGAATAATGAGTGGGATTTTTTAACTGAATGGAAAGTATAATAAACAGGAGAGTATGTATCGATATGTACTATATATACTCTTGCGGCGAAGGTATAAAAACTGATCTTTACTCCCTTCAATTCAAACATAATTCTTTCACTTCATTTACGATCACACACGTACTCGTATGTTTCATCATCCTCTATTTTATATTATTCATGCTTTTAACTTCCACGTCTTACGAATTCTGGTATGAATCAGCCACATTTTTCTAACTCCATCTTTATCATACACAGCAAACACTTCAAAACTCAATATTCACTTAGTAATTATTTATTTATACATCCTCTTCACGTATCCTAATCATCTAATTGTTTCTTTCATTATCAAGCTAAAAACACCTTCTTTCATTTCACATAAATTAAAATATCGTTGATTTATATTTTTTCATTCATTGAATCAAACCTTTAGTGTTGTTTAATCTTACGTTCATTTTACGAAAATGTTTATTGTACTACACAAATTAGTTGTATGCAAGCAGATGATTTTTAAACTATAGAGTGAGGCAGGGTAACGTTTTTTTTTTCTTTACTGTTTGGTTTTGTACAATTTTTTTTAGAAAATAGCCTTCTTACATACTTGTACACGAGGTCCGATGGAAAACAATTCAACGTCACCAAGCTTAAAACCAAAACGAAATAAAGACAGTCTCTATAGTGAGTTTCTCTAAGTTTTCTTCCTAAAAGCACTCACGCCTTTCCTGAAACTGCCATAAAGAATTTCTATCCGCTTATCAATTTCTCTCACCAGATAATTGCTCGATCTTAGAATGAAAACATAACCTCATTTTTTTATATTTTTCGTATCTGTATCTTAATTTGAGCCTAGCTTATTTTTTATTTAAAATGCCTCAAACACAGCCCCCTGTTTCTGAGTCACATGTAATTATTTAATATATATATTTTGTCAACAATATAAAAAAACTTATGATTTTTTATAAGAAATAAAAAACTACTATGGATGTTATTAACAAAATAATCTCATAAAAAAGGGATATTTTTTAGTAACAAAACCAAATATAAAAACACATCAGCACAACACAACAATAAAATAATACATACGAGTGTAAGGAAATAAGTACACGTGTCAAAAAGATTACAAAAATATTAAACTTAACAATATATACAGTTGATCAAATTATACGGGGGCGTCTCGAGACAGCTGGCCGCACCACATCTTACAAATTTTACATTTATACGAAAAAAATAGTACAGTACAAAGATAAAACTTCGTCAACTCTACAGTCAATCTATTAAATTTATTAAATTAATTAGTGTACATGAAAAGAATATCGTACAATATACTTTCTACGTTCTTTCAATCCTGTATTGTCCTCAGTATCTGTGCAAAAATTGAAATCTTTCAGAAAATTAACTGCCCCTCTAATCTGGTGACGACAGAGACCTTTGTACAGCATTACACCACACATCATATTTTACGGTTCACACGGCTCGACTTTGAAACACTCTTCCTCGAAAAGATTCGATCAAATTTGCTTTATCTTTATCAATTTTTAAGGAAATACTAAAAAAACATTATTTATCTTAAAATATTCCTCGTTCTGAGCTCTTATACAGTTTCAGCCCTTATTTTTATTTTGATTGAGATATGTCTTTTATTTTGATATTTTTCACATTTTGTCAAATATTACATTAATTTATTTAACAATTATAATTATAACTCAGGATTCGAATAAAGTCTTTCTTAAGGCTGTTATTGACAGATCAAAAATATAGCAAGACAAATATATTTAAGTTGAATGTAAGGACAGCAAGGTGGTAGGCGTGGTCATTAGGTAAGGAACTTTCTCGCATCTACATATATTTATAAAAACATATTTGGTAAGGAAACTACTAAAAACCTTACTAAGGGAAACTAAACTATAAATAAATATGTGTAGAGCTTGCGATATGTGATAGTAAAGCATTCGGCTTTAGGTGTAGTGTAATGTACGAGTATATGTGTAGTGATCATATGTAATCACAAATTATGAAATAACTTCTCAAAGAGCATTATTCTCTCTGAGTGTAGTGTAATGTTTATGCACAATCATAAATTTTGATAACACCTTCCATAAAGGGTTGTCTTCAATTGCATCCTGAAGCTGTATGCGCCACTAATATCTCTAACATTAACGTGTTCCTCGCAGGAAGCACGAACGTCTGTGATCTGATCTGTAGCATTCCTTTGTTTATTTTCTGTAATGTTTAGTTTATCTCCTTTATTTAATGAGTCTCCTTAAGAATTAATGACTATTATTTATTATCAGAAAATTACTTGAATGTCATGTTTACTTGGTGTTGTAATCCAATATCAGTGGCTCTAAACAAAATACGCGTTTAAACTTAGAAATTAAAAAACGCCGAAATTGTGCCGCGCACAGGATTTGTGGAATTTGATTTTTAACGCGGTGTACAGGTTATGAGACAGATTATTATTTAACGCCATAGTACCTGCAAAAGTCTCTGTCATAAAATGTCACCCAATTGGATCGATTCGGCTTAATCAATTTATTCGATGAACATGAGATCGACCTCAAAATTCTGCTCTTCCGAAGAAATATATCTCAAACATAGAAACTTCAAAGTTACAGTTAGAATACAATATTTCGTGAACATTAACAAAGCGGAGTTTAAAGTAGAAATATTTTGATATTAGAGTTTCTCATGCACGCTGAGGGGAGGTATAAAGAAAATACGCACATTAATCCTTTCGAGATTAATAAGAATAACACAGATGGTGACACGCGGAACATCTATTTCTGCAAAACGTATCTTACGTTTATTTTATTACTCATGTAAACAGTTATGAGCAACGTTAAGGAGGGTTTAGGTCATAATTAGAGCAGGCACCCTTTACAGTGGTGGGAAACTTAGAAGATTAAGTTCCTCGACTTCATTTACACGCTGTAATTCCTACTTCTTTCGGGTACACCCTCGCCATTCTGTTACCACTTTTTATCTCCCCTGTTGCCCTGTTACAAAGGCGGGTCGAAAGGGTGATTTTTCTGTAGGACATTTTACAAATTGGGATTAACAGTGTTACACCTTGGAAATCATTTAGATTTATTTCCAAAGCATTTATTATAATAAATATTTGGTAACTTTTTAATTAATATTTTGCCTCTGTTTTATAAAGAAAATTTTATAAGAAACCGTGCTTAAAATCTATTTTGAATAAATAAAATAGTTCTTTTATGAATTTTCTATTAAAATAAACATGTCTCTTTTAATAAATATATCAGTCATCGAATTAAAATGTTCTAGTTTTTAATTATTTTTTTGTACAATTTTTCATTTAATTCGCATTGTGATTTATTTTTTCACCACATACTATATTGTCGTAATAGTTCAAATTAGAACTATCAAAAAATATTTAATAAAAAGTTTAACTTTCATAATACAAAAGGAATTTTTCTGAGTTAATTTAACACTTTTAACAATTCTCAAAACGAAAAATATCAGATTTTTGTACCACCGTCAAATCGAATAGCAAACTTTCGAATTTTTTTTTTCACTAATATCTTGCCTTCAGAAAAAATATTCAGCGTACCAAATAAACAATTCTTGTATATATTAATTGATTTATAGTGTTTTAGCTATTATACCTCTGTAAAACAGACCACATGACAGATACAACCCAAAGTTTCAATACTAAGTAAATCCTTGTTTCACTAAAAATAATATTGAAAATATACGAGTACTACCTTGATCAAAAAGTTTTAGGATTTTATTCATAAAATCGAAAATACAAGTTTATTCATCAAAATCGATATGGCTCCCTTCAAAGTACTCCCCATCGACTGCAACGCACTTACGCCAGCGCTTGATCCAATTCTCGAAACACCGCTGGTACTCAATTTTCAGAATGTCCCTCAGAGCCGTCTTCGATTTTTTCATGACATCCTTTCGGGTGCCGTAACGCGTTCCGCGAAACGGTTTTTTAAGTCGGTTGAACAGGAAAAAGTTGCACAAAGCCAGATCAGCTGAATTTGAAGGTTGCTGGATAGTATTCATGTTGTTTTTGGTCAAAAACACATGGAAATCATGTCTTTCGCGATTTCAACGCGGTCCTTTTTTTGCATGAAATTGAGGTCTTTCGGCACCAGTTTTACAGCGACACGTCTGAGGCCCAAATCACTAACCAAAATGTCTTGAGCGGGTCCATAAGTGATGTTCAAGTCCTCTGCCAGCTCTCTGATGGTCAATTTACGGTTTTCGGCCAACATTTCTTTGATTTTATTGATGTTTTCATCGGTTTTCGACTGCTACTGCATTCGTCATCCTCGATCGACTCACGACCACTTCTGAAGCGTTCGTGCCACCGAAAAACACTTCTCCAACATTTCCAAGGTCTGCAGACCGTTAAATCCGTTTTTCACACAAAATTTAATGCAAACTCGTTGATGCACAGTTGATGCCATTTTCAAACTTGTAAAAAATCGAAAACACGCACAAAGGTAGATGTACTCAATACAGCGTAACTTTTACAAATGTCAAGCAATGACGCTGAAATTTGAAGGGAAGTGTCAATGATAGATGTGGTAACCTAACAAAAAGAAAGAATTCCAATCGGGTGACTGACAGCGCCACACGGTGGCCGGTCCTAAAACTTTTTAATCAAAGTAGTACTTTCAAATGTACCATCACATCAGTGAAAGAGAATAGAGAGCTAGGTTTTCCTACCTTGACACACATATTTTGCCTATTTTACATCTATAAACCTTTTCATGGAACTATTACGATTTCTCCAATTTCTTACATTACCTTCAATATTAATATATTTCGCTCTATCCAACTATACTTCTTTGGTCTTCCTCTACCTTGGATTCCACTCTCATTCGAATTTCTATATTTATTCGTTTCACGTGCCCAAACCATCTCAGAGTGCTCTTCTTCATCTTACTCAACACGTCAGTTTATATTAATCTCTAATCACTTTATTCCATATTATGTCATACATTTTCACCTCATTTATATTTGTTTCGAATGAACGCATTTCAACAGTTTTTATTTGTCTCTTTTCCCTCCTTTTCACTTCCACACATCAAATTGGTTTTTAAAAACTATTGAAGATTATAATCTTAACGCTTTTGATACTATCCGGTACAAAAACATATGGTTTAATGCCAAATAAGTTTATTTCCTATAGCTATGTACACGCATATCAATATTCCTCATAACTCTTCCATCATCTGTGCAAAAAAATACTTCAATAGCAGAATTCTTTATTTGCTCGAATCTTTCATTACTCAGCTATATATCGCATTTACGTTTCCTTTCACACTTTTTTATTACATAAATAAAAAACTTTTATATAAAAAAACATTTTTTTATAAAATAATGGAGGGTAATCATTAATAGTCAAAAAGGATAAGAGATAAAGTTGGCAGCTTCTTTTAATTTCATCCCCTAAGACAAAGTTTAAAGTAGATTAATACGATAAGAAGTCGCATTACTCAAAAAATCATTTTCTAGTTCTTAAGAACTGAGCCTTATTAACTTAAAAGGTCGTTGAAGTTTTTTCTTTTGTTCTAAATATGACGATTAATCTCTTTCCTCCTTAATTTAAAAAAAACGTTTGAGAGATCCTTAAAATTTTCTTGAAAATAAAAACTTAATATAACTTTAAATCATAGAAAGATTTAACAAAAACCTGAAGCGTGTTATTCTGAACATATTTTTTTATAAATAACTATAATTAATCAATGTTTATAATGGACAACTCGATAAATATTTAAGGACATATCTAAATTAGAAAACATATTATTTTTTTGTAATTTGTTATATCAAACACTGTTTATTCCACTTTTTGTAACGGTATAACTCGACCAGTATTTGATAAAACAAATTACAATGTTTTTAAACCTCCATAATGTTAATGTCTTAACTATAAACAACACATCATTTTAGTGATTTTGGTTTATCTCGTTGAAGAGTAAAATAACAGATAATAAGTAACAATGGTATACGCATTTATACCTATTCATTTCTTTGGTACCATTAACCTGTAAGTTAGTGAGTTATAAAGGAATAATATGTACCCGGGGAGTGAGTTTTTTTCATATTTTTTTGTGAGGTTGAAGAATTATGATACATATTTAGATTTATTATAATAAATAGGTAAAAAAAAGGACGTACTCCCTTGAAATAAGTTAGGTTTACAAGCACTTGTGCGTTTATACTCGCTTACAGGTGACCAAAGTTAGTTCATACTTGTGTGTTGCCGAAATTCAATCTTATAGTGTGATTTTAAGAATCTCTCAACTCATAAGAAGATATTTTTTATCATACCAAAAACCTGTCTTTCAATTCAAAAGTCATGGGTTTGATTCCCGTCGGTATTCAGATTTTTTGAAAAGTGTTCATGTTTGATTATTATTAAAGGCTTGTTTCCTTGTTGCTCCAGTAAGATATATTTCGGATTGATTAGAAAAAATGCCACATGGCAAATAACCCGGCAAGTTGTAATGAAAGTACAAGTGAAATGCAAGTATATGGTACTTTAATACAACTATAGGTTTCACCCCTTGCTGCTCCACGGCCCAGCCTCATATAGGCCGTGCGCGGCCCTTAGCCCCTAAAGAGCCCCTACCTCCGCACCAAAAACAAAATGTCAAATAATTCTGAGTAATTACAAAAAACAAGTGACAATTTGTTTAATTTATTATTAATATGTATGTTAACATTTAGAAACACGTTAATACTATATAAGACAAAAAAGATAACAATGATAACCTGTTGTTATATTATACTCATGTGATTATGTAATCAGGTAGATATTATACTCGTATGATTAGGTAATCAAATATTGTACTTGTATGATTAACTAATCAGTTAAAAATTGTATTCGTATGATTAAGTGATCAGTTAAATATTGTACTCGTATGATTAAGTAATCAGTTAAATATTGTACTCGTATGATTAAGTAATCAGTTAAATATTGTACTCGTATGATTAAGTAATCAGTTAAATATTGTACTCATATGATTAGGTCAACAGTTGAATATTGTACTCGTATGATTAGGTAATCAGTATTTCAAGTAAGTATTTCAATATGAATGTACTCGTATATTTGAGTTGTGTATTGTAAATGCATATTTATTATAAAAACATTTAAATAATATATATTTCTTTAGTAATATAAAAAAAACATTCGAAATACTTACATTGTCATGGCGGATACTTGTTAGTATGATGAATTAAAAATATAATCTATAAAACTCTAGACTTTGAGTTTTTTTCTCGTGAAATATCCATTTTGAAAATGATTATTGGAAACGTCAATAAACAGATAAATCATAACATTTCGGTATATTTGATAGAATAATCTACAAACGAGTATATGATTCCAGTGGATTTTACCACTACTGGTTTCATTTGCGTAAGAAAATTAAGGACAAAATAAAGAAGGGGCTAAAAGATAGATGTTATTATTTGAACATCTTATTATTCTCGTCACGATCCCAACCCTTATACTAGTATATACATATATGAATCTAATATTAGAAAAAGGCAGAATGCAGTAAAATGTAAAATTACAATTTATTGTTACACATCGATTTAGATAAATGACGCAGAAATGGTAATAAATCAAGCAAGAATAACAATAATACGTACGTGTGTTTTTTTATTATATCGGCAGGGAATGATAGATTGGCAACAAAACTGCTTGGATATAGCAAAAAGACAGTGCTGTCAACAAGACGAATAAATGTAACGTGCAAATCTTGGAAGATCGCCAGTATTGGTATTGAAAAAATCTACGAATATTATTCGCAATGAATAAAAATGCTCAGACGTTTGATCTTTATTAAGTCTTTTACATAGAAGAGTTGAAAGAGTTACGTCAGTAGAAACCTTGCGTGACGCGGATTTAATACTTTTACCATAGACTTGAAAAGAATTTCAATTATACTTTTTGTTTAGTATAAAATAACTGATCATCGCAGAATGGCTCAAAAGTTTACTTTGTGTGAAAAATGTAACTCCTCACGACAACTTCAAAAATCCTTGCTCATCATGCCCTGAACATAGCCAACTTACACCTCAATTCCATTATCTGGCACTATCATCGAGAGGAATGGAAGATGCAGACTCAGCAGGGCAACAGATCAAATGTTCACCATCCCTAGGGTTAAAACATATTTTGCCCAAAGGCAATATGCCTATTTAGCTCCCATGATATTAATACAATGGGGTGCCGAATTCAATAAACGTAAACAGTTTAGACAGTCGATTGGAGCGTGGTTGTTATTGCGACAGGAGTTTGAGAACGTGAGCTTGCAAGAGGAATGATTTGTGGAAGAGGTTTGTGTGAGCTCTTGAGGTTGGGTTTTTTGTTGTTTTATATTTATATTTTTATATGCATGTATTTTTGTTTATTTTATGATTATATGCGGTATATTGTGGGGTAAATGTTTTGGTCTATCTGGAGTGATCAAGTGTGAGGAGTTTGATCGTATACAGATATAATTGAGTGTCACTGTTTGTCAGGTTGATGAGAATGTGCAACGGAGATTTAAATAATCCAAAATCGGAAATAAGTATTGATTTATTTTTCATGCTATATGTCCTCAGTGAAATACATGCAAAAGCCTAGTTTACTAGGGGCATGATAAATGAAAGGCAACAAACCCAGATCCATTAAAATTGTGTCCGAATTAAATTATCTGGTGTTTTTTTTTTGCAACTTATGTATATTTCTTGTCATGTATAAAATAAATAAAATCAATAAATAAATCATATAAAATAAGTTTTTCCTGCTTCAACAACAAGACCAATCAGTTAAAAAACACAGATGAGGCTCTTTTTAAAACTAAAATTAACCACATAATATGAGAATATTATATTCAAAGCTTCAATGAAAACATCAACCCGTTCTATTAGTTTTTCAGTAACTATGTGTGTACTCTGAATGCGAATGACAACGAACTTATCAATGGTTAAATACATCTTTTTGGAAAAAATATGGTGAGAGGCACCTTATAGATAAATTAAAGTATTTTTAAGATAATGAATTGCTTCAAATGCTGTAATCAACTAGCATTAAGTCAGAATTTGGTTGAACTTGCCACTGGGGAAGTGCGCAAACTTCCAAATATTCAAAATTTCAAAGTTATTTTTCAATTCAGTTAAAAGTTATGTAACCTGAACTTAACTTTGCTATTAACATAAGTTATTTCTAACGAACACATAAGTTACAAGAGTTGTAATATTTTACACGTAATACAGAAAAGTAAAGTTCTGTGTCATATTTACTTAATGGTCAGGTAAATTACTTGCTGTTGGAGTAGAATTCCTAAAAATGAATCACACTTACCATAACGCTATATCTCTTTTAGGGCAGGCAGAGAAGATAAGACTTTATACAGGCGGCCCTCGACTTTCGCAGATAATTGATTCCTGAAAATGTGTGCGAATGTTAAACGTTCGAAAGTAGAGGGATGTAAAAAAAACATCAAAAATTGTATTTTAAAATATTTATTTATCAATAATATGTTATATTAAAAATATTTATTTATACATAATTAAGTTAACGAGGCGTATTTAAGTGCTCTCAGGTGTTTTCTTTATAAACTTGTCAAGAGTTTGTGGGAACCACGGTCGTCGCTGAATATTGTCAACACATACGGTCAACGACCGACGAAACGACCTTTGGATATGTCCAAAGGTCACATACCAAAACATTGACGCGGCCGGACATCGCGCCGTTTCCGTAAACAAATTGTTTACCCACAATACTATTTACGATACATTCCACAGTAGAAAGAGAACGCATCACGCTGTCTCGCCGATCCCGCAAACAAATTGTTTACCCACAATACTATTTGCGATGTCTGCAATACAGCAATCGACCATTTCGGCACGCACAGAAGCGAGATAAAAATATATCGCGGGCGCACTCCCGCGCCCATTCTAAAATGTATAAATACCCACTTACCGATAAATAAAACATAAATTCATTCACTCTCTCCTTCCGCATTGCTAATTGACGTATACTATTTAAATACCAAACAATCAAAATCATCATCACGTCCCATTAAAACATACCGCTAAAAATTTGTTGAATACCACCCTTTTTTTCTTTTCTTGATAAAGAGTTCTATAACATGCTGTGTCTTTCTCAATTGCCCTACGTACTTGAGATATACGTTCTCCATTGGGATCACATTCTTCCATGATAGTCACAAATTTGTCAAGATGCATGCAGGTTTCATTCATATTTTTATTGTCAAAGTCTTGACGATTTTATCAGCTTCTTATTCCTCACTTTCATTGTGTTTTTCATTTAACTATTGTTGCTCAATTAAGTTGCTAATTTGACAGATGTACTGAAGGAGATTCAATCAACTCATTGACATCTTCGTTGTTGACATCCAAGTTTAATTCCTTCATTAGGCTAACTATTTCATCTGTGATAGTTTCCGGAGTTTCTTCAGAATTTATAAAATCACTCATGATTTGTGGACATAATTGTTTCCAGGAACCTTTCATTGTTAACTCTTTTATTTCAGCCCATGAGTCTGCCATATTGTTTATTGCGTTCCATATATTATAGTTCTTTCAAAAAAGTGGGAACGACTGCATGCATGGAAGCGAACAATTTTTGCATTATCGACAAAAAATTTAAAAAAATTGAATTTTAAAAAATGTTCGAAATAGCGAACTGTGCGAAAGCAGAATGTGCGAAAGTCGAGGGCCGCCTGTATATCTCTTCATAAATGTTTTTCTGTTTTTAATACTTCTTATCTTTCCCTGGGCCAAATTTACTTTAATTATGCCCTTGTTTATTTTCTCGACATGTCCCTTTCTTACATTTCATTAATTCTAGATATATATTTGTTATGCAAGTCATTTTAATATATAAAACACATATATATATATATATATATATATATATATATATATATATATATATATGATTTTTTGTTTGGTTTTAGCGAAGGGTTATATATGTTTATTTTAGGTTTTCAGTTACTTCGCGAACTGTAAATATTGGATTCTGACATCAGATCTACCTGGAGATCCCTCAGCAGCTTCCTTACAGCATTTTTTATTATTTTTTGGCTTGGATGACTCTTTAGTAACATAGTTCTCTGTTTTGGATGTACAGGAGACGGTATCTATTTAAATTGGTATTTTGTGGGCTTATGACCACCTTTGAAGGCTGAGTTAAGTGCTCACTTTATGCCTAGGCAACATTCCTCATTATACCATAGATTCATCTCTATACATCATTTAAATGTTTTTATTCTTAGTGCAGACCAGATGGTGTTTAGTCTTTATGCCATTTGTTGACGAACAATAGTAAGATTTTTTAACAGATGTTGAGGAAACCTCTTTATTCTGTCAATACCTCATCATTGTTTGTCATACAAGCCGGATATTTTTTGGCTTTTGACAAAGCCCATTACTCTTCTGTAGAGGTTAATATGTGATTTTTTGTTTGGTTTTAGCGAAGGGTTATATATGTTTATTTATAAAAAATGCTGTAAGGAAGCTGCTGAGGGATCTCCAGGTAGATCTGATGTCAGAATCCAATATTTACAGTTCGCGAAGTAACTGAAAACCTAAAATAAACATATATAACCCTTCGCTAAAACCAAACAAAAAATCACATATTAACCTCTACAGAAGAGTAATGGGCTTTGTCAAAAGCCAAAAAATATCCGGCTTGTATGACAAACAATGATGAGGTATTGACAGAATAAAGAGGTTTCCTCAACATCTGTTAAAAAATCTTACTATTGTTCGTCAACAAATGGCATAAAGACTAAACACCATCTGGTCTGCACTAAGAATAAAAACATTTAAATGATGTATAGAGATGAATCTATGGTATAATGAGGAATGTTGCCTAGGCATAAAGTGAGCACTTAACTCAGCCTTCAAAGGTGGTCATAAGCCCACAAAATACCAATTTAAATAGATACCGTCTCCTGTACATCCAAAACAGAGAACTATGTTACTAAAGAGTCATCCAAGCCAAAAAATAATAAAAAATGCTGTAAGGAAGCTGCTGAGGGATCTCCAGGTAGATCTGATGTCAGAATCCAATATTTACAGTTCGCGAAGTAACTGAAAACCTAAAATAAACATATATAACCCTTCGCTAAAACCAAACAAAAAATCACATATTAACCTCTACAGAAGAGTAATGGGCTTTGTCAAAAGCCAAAAAATATCCGGCTTGTATGACAAACAATGATGAGGTATTGACAGAATAAAGAGGTTTCCTCAACATCTGTTAAAAAATCTTACTATTGTTCGTCAACAAATGGCATAAAGACTAAACACCATCTGGTCTGCACTAAGAATAAAAACATTTAAATGATGTATAGAGATGAATCTATGGTATAATGAGGAATGTTGCCTAGGCATAAAGTGAGCACTTAACTCAGCCTTCAAAGGTGGTCATAAGCCCACAAAATACCAATTTAAATAGATACCGTCTCCTGTACATCCAAAACAGAGAACTATGTTACTAAAGAGTCATCCAAGCCAAAAAATAATAAAAAATGCTGTAAGGAAGCTGCTGAGGGATCTCCAGGTAGATCTGATGTCAGAATCCAATATTTACAGTTCGCGAAGTAACTGAAAACCTAAAATAAACATATATATATATATATATATATATATATATATATATATATATATATATATATATATATATATATATATATATATATATATATATATATATATATATATATATATATATATATATATATATATATATATATATATATATATATATATATATATATATATATATATATATATATATATATATATATATATATATATATATATATATATATTTTAACATAAAATGATCTCAAACAATAAATCAAACCGCATTTCCTGTAACTGCCACGTTGGCATCATTAGGACTAAACCTGACGCCTCAAATACAAATAAAACAAGAGGTGGGGGTAAACATGGCGCCCAATACGTCATCCGTGATGGATCGCCATCTTGTGTTCGGTCAGCAAACTGGCTTGGGGCTCACTTCATGTCGGCGGAATTGGAAAAACATGCGCTAAATTAAGGAGAAGATTTTGTGTGGACAGAAAACAGGTAGGGTCTTGGGTTTTGGGTAAAAATGCTAAGACTTGAGAGCGACAGATAAAGATATGTCAAATTTATCAAGAAAACTAACTGAAAGACTGGTTTTTTTCATTGTAATTTTGTTTCATTTTTTTAAATATTTTTTTACTTTCGTTGAGTGTATTTAAGTAACTTTTTTATTTTGTATCATATACTACTTATAACGTGTTTCATATGTCGCTCAGCGTATTCAGGAAAAAAATATTTAAATTTAGTATTAGAAAATATTAAATTTTTTATATTATTTAACATGCTACATTTTGTAATATTATTTAAGTGTAATGTTTTATCAAGTAAGTCTTAAAATTATTGATTGTTTTTTTTTGCAATTGTTATGTTTGTTTCTTGTGCAAATTATACATGCGTAAAGGACTTGAAAAAATAAATTAATAAATGGAGTTTAATAAATGATTTCACACGCTGTATATGTTCTGAATTATGTTCATTTTAAGAGAGCGTTGGCATTTTATCATTCGATAAGTAAATAAACATTGCTGTGGTTTAAATCTGCCAAAACATTAGTTCAAACAAGTAATTTGCTTTCAGCTTAAATTTATGGAAGTGAAACATGGACATGAAAAAAACACTAAAAGAAGGCGAATAGACGCTAAAAGAAGGCGAATTAATGCGTGCACTTATAAACAATACACTGGGTGATAATGTGGGTTAGAATACACAATGAAATTAAAAGATATGAATATGGCTGTTGTGTTGAGTGAGATGAAGAAGTGAACTCTGAGACGGGTTAGTCATGTAGAACGAATGAACGAAAAAATATTGAAAAAAGAAGTATATTGTGCGAATACGAGTTGAAGACGTGATTGATGAAGAACAATAAAGTAATCGTTGGATTGTTTGAATGATATTTTGATAGAAGGAAGCTCAACAGTTTTCGGAATTGTAAGAACTTTACGTCGTCACTAAATCGGAGTAGCTAATCAGTCCAAAGATGAACCGATGCAAGAGACAGAGTAAAGTTCCATTCGAAAAGTATTGACTCGATGGCCATCACAGTACCACAAAATACGATATGCGGATTGGTTTAGATGGCCACAAAAATGACAACATGGCAAACGATTATGATTCTATTTAAACCGTTTACCATTAAAGCTTCCATGGTCAGAGAGAAATTGGGTAAGCCCGCAGGAAACACAGGCGCATCCAGACAAGGAAAAAAATAATGCCTGTCTTTTCTCGAAGGATCCCGACCATCTAGAATTGAATGGACAATGACAGAATTCGGTTCATAGTAGCACACGAGATTTCCGCAAGACATTCCATGCCAGAAAGGCGACCAGAAGGTAAAGAGACAGCTGGTGTTCTATCTCTCAAAAATGATGTTCACAACACATAATAGATCCAAGATCTTCGAGATAATATTAAAAAAAAATTATAATACTTTACCTTCTAGAGGGCCTGAGTGTACAACTGAAGACTACCTGTAATATATTTTCTGAGGGTGAAAAACTGATAAACAGGAAGTTGGACAAATGTTTCTTAGCCATAAATTCAATCCAGATCTGAGAAAATAGATTTTGGTGAAATCCTAGGACTTGACTCGAGGAAGCCTCAATTCATTTCAGCATACGATGCGATAAGAACAGTCATTATATGGTTGTAGGTTGCTGAAACCTGAATTTGACGGAATGCTCTTTAAAAAAACACAGTCAAAAAGGACAAGTGTTAAATCTGAAATGCAGAAAGGAAGTTTCTTCTTAAATATATTTTAAATATCTTATTTATTTATGCTAGACTGTTTGAATTCCAGGCCTTGAGCCACTATTTCAGTATATTTGCTGCGCTGTGAATCATTTTCATTCTCCTGTAACTTCGGACCTTCAGTCAATCGTCGCTACCATTCTTTTTATACTCAGATGTATCACCACTGGACGAAGAGTACCTTTAGGCAGTTCCTTCTTCGTTACGACGTGATGTCGCGCTCATTAAAGTAAAGATTTTGATCTTCCAGTGTCGATTGCGCTGGAAGGATGTGATATTTTTGTCTCCCATCAGAGTCATAGTCCCACCGTCATATACCTATACTCCATAAGAAGTTTTTTTTTCATACTATAGGGTTAGCTATTCCCAAAAGACAATCTCAGTGTAATTAGTATCCCTTCTATAGGGAACATTTCTAACGCATCATTTCGACATGTATGTTATTGTTTACAAACCTAGTAAGAAAAAAAAAAAGATTTATATCAAGTACCAAAATAAAATTGCTGCATCATTATTTTAAATCTTTTAAGGGTTCAAAAAAGTTCTGTGGAAAAAACAAGTTTTTATTTCAATTAGTTGTAGTCGTAAGTTTGTTATATGATTTATGTATTTATGTAATATAAAGAGTTTATATTATGTTCATCTTGATTATCTTATCTTAAAAAGATCAGCGACCATAGTCTAATGGTTAGCATTCACGTTAAGTAAGTTGGCGCCCAGGTTCGATTCCTATTGGATTCACTTCCTCTCTGGTTTTATAATAATAATAAGACAACTTATTTATATTCGCCGTTTAGAGGGCATACTCTTCTCAAAAGTGCTCCAACTTAGTACCCGAATTCACTAATATTGACTGATTCAAAATATTTTAAAATAACCATTGGTCCACCAGTCAGAGTATAGGACAAATCAGTTTGATCCCACGATCACCCAATAACAACGTATATTATGGTGGGATCAAACTGGACTGTCTTATTTATTCTTATGGTGACGTTCAATACATCCGAACTGGAGAAATATGGCTTACTGTGTGTATTATGGCTTAAATAAAAAAATATAAAACGCAAATAACAAGGCAACATAAGCGGTTCAGCAAATACAGTTTTCATACTCTCATCATCAGATATCCCTACATCACACCAATTATGTTCCTTTTTCTCTGCCACAAATACGATACGAACAATTCCTGCGGGAATATTTTTTCATGTGTTTATTTTAATTTATAATACCCTCGAAAACCTTTATTAATAAATCTGCCCATCATAAATTGAAATCCGTTTTACGACCTATTCCAGAGACATTCTACATGCAAATAAATCAGTCTTGAACCAAACAATCCTTAATGACCTCAATTCGTGGCACAAGTCAAGTGACAGAGGACAATCGATAGGGGTGTCATATTCAAAATGGCAGATCAAATTTATGTATGTCAAAATGTGAAAAAGCGTCGTGAAAAACAAGCTGTTAAAATACGAATATCGCTCAAAGAATGGATTTATAGAAGCAATAACGCCGGCCGCAATTCTGATTATTCCTGTCGTATGATGGGGATGGAAGAGGTCGCCGGTTAGATTTATGATTATCATCGGCTTAGATAAATTCTATGGAAATTTCAATTTTGACTGTTTTGAACCATTCATTATTGATAGTTTTATTTAGGAAAAATAAAATTGTATTTGATTGTTTTGAAAAGTTTATAACGAATACAAATCAACGATATCTGTGGATGAGTTGCTAAGACGCCTAAGCGTCTTGTAGCCTGAAGGTTGCGGATTCAATTGCAGTTGGAGTTCAGTTTTCTTGTAAAAGGATTTCAATCCGTTTTCCTCTTACTTTTCGTTCTTACAAAATATAAGTCACTTGATTCAACTATACTTTACTGTGTCTTCCTCTACTACACCCTCCACTCGCATTTGCACTGTATATTCGTTTTCCTAGTCTTTCTTCATTCATTTTACATGTTCAAATCATCTCAGATTGACCTTATGTTGTTACATTGTTACATCAGCCTTATATTTACATTTATCTTAAAAAGCCTAATTCTCTTACCTGCCCTAAACGTTCATAACTTATCCAAATGTGATATTTACTTTTCCTTTCACACTTTTCTCTCACCATGACTTTGAATTTTACAACACTCATTCTTAGATCGTTCTCTTTCCATCTCCCATACAATTTTTTTATCTTACACTATAATTCATTCTTCGCGCTCCTTTAAAATTACGCGTTCTAAAACAAAAGTCTCGTTATTATTTGATCCACTCTTGTTTATTTGTTATTCGCGTTTTTTTTATACTTATTAGACATTATCACGTAATTCAAGGGTTATATATTCACAAATGTAAATATAATTTTCATTTCAATAAAAGTTTGCTCATCACTGGTTTATGGAACAATGACTGCAAGAGTCATTAATGTTTTAGTGAGCACTCACACAATTGCGGTATAACCATGTTGCAAAGTGTACGTAATTTGTGGAATTCCACGTGTAACTTCAGTTACACAATGTGAAGCGGAATATAAATTCCATCATGAAAGTTTGTTGAATATGCATACATTCCATCATATAAGTGTATCTCGTAATTGGAATGCATGGCTTTGAGGATCGCAATCTAGTATATAGAATCCAATTTGTATCGTAACAGATTTTTTAATTGGTCGTTACGGGATTATTCAATTTTAATTTTGGAGAATTTAAATTCGTTGGTTGAAATTTTTTTTGTGTTATTTGAATTTTTTTTTGTGTATTTATCAACATAATCTTAATGTCCATGAGGTGAATGAAACCCTTGGTAACGCAGTGGACTTTCGAGCGGAAGTTTACAGGTTCGAACCCCGCAGTGTGTTACTATTTTCGAATGACAGGTATTTTTTACACCTAGAATTTAAAAACTTTGATTACATTTTTAAATTTAAAAAGTAATGTAATTATTTTTAAGCAAGCTTTGAATGGAATATTTTTTTAAATATTTTACAATAAATTTATTTGATATCCCACTAAATATCTTCTATAATAAGTGAAACACCAACAAATAAGTTTGTTGTTACAAAAATTAATATAGAGTTTTAGAATTTGTAATTTATTTTTATCAAACACTGTTTATTTAACTTTTTTGTGACGGTATAACCCTACTGGTTTCAAGGCTTTCACCTCATCATCAGGGAAGCACAAACAAGAGTTTTAGAAGCCGATACTTTTGACTAAAATGAAATATTTTAAAATCTGTTTGAAAAGTTCCTTTAAATGTAAAAAAAATGTTTGTATTTCTGTGACTGAACCACATCATAAATTACTGTCCCTTGTATGAATATGCGTTTTCTACTCCAAGTTAATGATTTTCTCGGAGTGTCGGTCCGATTGTCGGACACCTTACTCCTTCATCGGTTTTGTATGAACGGACTTTGGGTTATTAAATTTTGGTTGTTTGGTGGTGGTGTTGGAAAAATTTTTGTATAGAGAGGAGGGATAGAGTTTGGTACATACATTAAGGTTATAGATACATATAGGTTACATAATAATATACTTATATTTTTATATGTCACGAGCGTTGATAAATATGAATACAAAGAAAGAAAGGATAGTGATGTATACATAGACATATATATTTCAATAATTATAAATATATTACGAAGACGGGGGTGGGGGATAACGCTGTGACTTTAAAATAGTGTACATATATAAATAAGGAGGTAAGATAGATACCTTATGAAGCGCGGGTATGCGCACTGGACACTATTCGGCGCCTACCGTTCCGAATAGGGGGTCGGGGGGTCGTTCGAAGCATTTGTTTGGGCCTGGGGTGGATTAGATTAGCGTTCACGTCGTAGTCCGTGAGTGAGCTGATTAGGGGGTTCGGGTGAGTCGAGAGAGAGCTGTAGAACCTCTCGGCCAGAGAGATCGCGTATTCTCGGATGGTGGGGAGATCTAGGTCTTCGTGAAGCCGTTTGTTGCTGACAAAGTAGGGCGCATCCATAATGATGCGCATTGCCTTGTTTTGCAACACCTGGAGTTTGCGCATATGGGTTTCGGCCGCATGGCCCCAGACCGGGATGGCGTACGTCATCTGAGGACGTATGATGGCCTTGTACAAGTTTAACTTGATACGAGGGGACATCTTACTGTGTCTGCCCAAGAGTGGTGTGAGGGCTTTCAGAGTGCCGTACGCCCTCCCGGTGATGTTGGTGGTGTGCTTTTTCCAGGACAGCTTCGCGTCTAGAGTGACGCCGAGGTATTTCACCTCGTCGCACCACGGAACGCTCTGGCCGAAAAGTCTGAGTGGTCGGATGAAGTCCAGACGTCTTCTAGAAAAACGGACTGCTGCACTCTTGGAAGGGTTTATCTTGACCTTCCAGTTTCTAGAGGCGTACAGGAACTTCACAAATTGACAATAGACGCAATAACCTGGCTGGAGAGTGTTGCACTCGCTCCTTCCCCATCGTGTGTGAAAGGTCGCATGCTGAAGAATAATATGTAACAAAGTATTTAACTGTCAGGGGATATTAACAGTAAATAACAGAATCCATGAAAAAACTCATAATAGCAAAGCTCCTGTCATATGAATAAATATTAATATTAAGTATTAGTATCTACGAAAAAAAATCATAATTACCAAGTTTCTGTCAGATGGATAAATTTTGATATTGAATAACAGGATCCACGAAGAAACTCATAATATCTTAACTTCTGTCAGATGGATATTGATATAGGAGCATCCACGAAAAAAAACTCATAATATCCAAGTGTCTCTCAGATGGATAAATACTGATATTGTATACCAACGTCCACGAAGAAACTCATAATACCCAAGCTTCTGTCAGATGGATAAATATTGATATTGAGTAAGCATCCAAGTTTCTGTCAGATGGATAGTGATATTAAATATTGATATTGAATAGGGATATTGAATAACACCATCCACGAAGAAACTCGTAATATCCAAGCTCCTGTCAGATGAATAAATATTGATATTGAGTATTAGTACCACGAAAAAAACTCATTGTTTCCAAGTTTCTGCCAGATGGATAAATATTGATATTGAATAACAGCATCCACGAATAAACTCATAATACCGAAGCTTCTCTCAGATGGATAAATATTGATATTGAATAACAGCATCCACAAATAAACTCATAATACCGAAGCTTCTCTCAGATGGATAAATATTGATATTGATTATTAGCATCCACGAAAAATAATCATAATATCCAAGTTTCTGTCAGATTGATAAATACTGATATTGAATAAGAGCATCCACGAAGAAGCTCATAATATCCAAGTTTCTGTCCAGATGGATAAAACTATCACTGTGCAACACCATCATCAAACCAGAAGTCGCATTGAAGATTTACCATGCTCCATAGTTCTAAAGGAATAATTACGATTGATAGCTCTACTATAAACGGCAGGTGCTGCAAATGGTATTAGGTCTATGAACAGTAGTTATAACATACTCGTAAACTTGACAATTTGATCTTGTTAGTCAGACGCGTGACTCCCGCCCCAGAGTTTGATAACGGGTTCAATCCCGTCGGAAACCAGATTTTTTTTAAAGTATTCCAGTCTGGTTTTCACTTAGGGCCTCTTTAACATCTTTGTGGATGGTTGGAAGAGATTGCCACGTGGCAATAATTCCACCAGGTTGTATTGTTTACAACGAAAGTGTAATACAATACAATAGTAGACACAATATGCAGATCTGTTGGTTGTCACACTAACCTTTGATGCCATGTTTATGTTTATATTTTTTGTTACACGTTAATTTTGTATTTTTGCGTACTGTTAATTCGATTTTTGCACTTGGCTTGATGATATCTCACTGTCACTTTAATATGTATCTGTCCATAAATTTTATAAATATGAATAAATATTTGAATATTTTTTGCGACCATGTAACTTGCTTAGTTTACTTTTGTATAGTTGGGTGGAAGAGATTGCCGCTGGCAGTAGACCACCAGATTGTATTTACAATGAAGTGTTAAATAAATAAATTCAAATTTGAATTCATATTTTTACTGTATAAAAAATAATGCAAATTATAAATATTTAAAAAATATTAATTTAAAAGTAAATATATTTGTAGCGCGTTACGAATAATAACACTATAGTATTATATTTTCATTGTATAAAGTACAATCGTACGGCCTTATTGCAAATCTCTTCCAACCAACAAGATTATAATCTTTGTCAACCAACCAGAAAGCCCTTACGTAAAAACCAGATGGGAATTCTTTTTTTTTTTAATTCCAGCAAGATTTGAACCCGCAACTAGCAGGCTGGAAGACAGGCGTCTTACGAACGAAATCATGAAGATCGTCGTGACATAGTTGTCCGAGATATGGAAGATAATAATTTCGAAAATATCATTCAACAATGTCACTCCGTGTGCGAAAAGTGACGTTTTTAATTACTCATTAAAACGGAACCGAAAACAATCTTAATCACCATATACAATTCGAGACATAAAGCAATCCATTCTGGGTCATATTTCTCAACATTAAAGTCACAACGCTACAGAAGAAAATATAAAATAGATATTTTCTAGTTAAAGTTTCTCTACGAATTGTTCGAGCAGAACAGATGATTCGTGTCACTTAGCAGAATATTTATTCTAATTGACTTCTCCAAATTGAAGAGCAACAGTTTGCCTCGTTCGTTTCAGAGTCAGAGGAGGACATTTAAAGGTACTAAGATAACTAGGAGGGTTGGAACTGAAGGAAAGTTTCAAGAGAATTGAATATTTAGAGAAAACATTTAACGTTTGTTTTCTATTCCTTTCGATAACACTTGTCTAGTGTCATAAAATAAATATGGTTAAATGTTTCAGTATTTTTTTTTAATCTTACTTGATAATTTTAAACCAGAAGAACAAAAGAAACATTAACGACTAACTGAAATTTTAACGAAACATTCACAATAACACAAACTCGGAGATATAACACATCGATCAATAAGTCTTCATATTAGGTGTTAACATAAGCTGTGTCCGTTCTTTCCAAATTTGAAAATGAGCACCAAAAGTAAAACCAAATGCTAAAGGTTATACGTCATTCGAAAGAAATTTTTCTGCTATACAACGTATTGTGTTTGCTTTTACGTTACATATATTATTTTATTTGATTACAGGCCTTCGAAATGGAATATCGAGTAGACGGAAGTGAGCATCTTCGACACCTCCTTCTGTTCGCGTTTAATCGAGGGAATAAAGCTGCCAAAGCTGCTCGCGATATTTGCGAAGTGTACAGTTTATCACTTTATTTCATATTATGTCATACATTTTCACACCTTATATATATTATTTCAAATGGACACATTTCAACAGCATTTATTTGCCTCTTTTCATTCTTGTTCCACGATCACATTTCTCTCCCACACATCAAATTGGTATTTCATAACTGTTAAAGACTATAATCTTAACGCTTTTGATACTATCCGGTATAAAAACATATAGTTTAGTACCAATTCAGTTTATTTCCTATAGCTCACATATTTCCTATAGCTAACATATTTCCTATAGCTAACATATTTTCTATAGCTAACATATTTTCTATAGCTTACATATTTCCTACACCTAACATATTTCCTATAGCTAACATATTTCCTATAGCTTATATATTTCCTATAGCTAACATATTTCCTATAGCTAATATATTTCCTATAGCTAACATTTTTCCTATAACTAACATATTTCCTATAGCTAACATATTTCCTATAGCTAACATATTTCCTATAGCTAATATATTTCCTATAACTAACATTTTTCCTATTACTAACATTTTTCCTATAGCTAACATATTTCCTATAACTAACATATTTCCTATAGCTAACACATTTCCTATAACTAACATATTTCCTATAGCTAACATATTTTCTATAACTAACATATTTCCTATAACTTACATTTTTTCCTATAGCTAACATATTTCCTATAGCTAACATATTTCCTATAGCTAACATATTTCCTATAACTAACATATTTCCTATAGCTAACATATTTCCTATAGCTAACATATTTCGTATAACTAACATTTCCTATAGCTAACATATTTCAAAGAAAGTTAGATATTTTTTTTGGTTACTTCAGTCTATACTAATCAACAATCGAAAATATAAAGAATAGTTGAAATACGGCCGATTAGGTCTTACGTCTTCGCAATATTTATGAACGGCACGGCACGGAGACTTCAATTCTAAGAGCAAGCGAGATATTAAATGCATTTGAAATGTGATGCTGGAGAATGATTTTACGAACTTAATGAA
Source organism: Odontocerum albicorne (assembly GCA_949825065.1). Lineage (NCBI taxonomy): Eukaryota > Metazoa > Arthropoda > Insecta > Trichoptera > Odontoceridae > Odontocerum > Odontocerum albicorne. Next base: position 25,491,641 of record OX463859.1, on the reverse strand, counting down.
CAGGAAGGTGAACTAACGTCTCCAATCTCGAAGTAATGAGAAAAACTGACAGTCTGTTGACAATACTGCCCTCATAAGCAAAAACGCAGCTAATGGCTAAAGTTAAGTTTTGAGAAAACTGTACTTTCATGTTTTCATTGCTGATTAAAAATGTCGTGTAACAAATATGTTAATGTGATTCATGAGCAAAAACGCAGCAAATGCATAGGCACTTGCTGCCTTTTTGTTTATGAATTCCATTTTACTGTTTTTTTGCATAGGAAAACCTAGCATTTTGTAAAATTAAAGAAGACATTATGTCCATTTTTGTATTGAAATAAATGGTTTTCTGTATTTTTTATGGATTCAGAATTTGATATGGAATATTGCCTCATACTTAGTTAAATTTCTGTTTTTTTCTCATTATCTGCGTTTTTGCGTATGAGGGCTTTAGAATATGCCTTCGACAAATCCCCCGTTTTTTTTTATAGCAATTCATACAAAAGCCTTATACGAGTTAATTTGTTAATTACAGAAGAAAGGAAATTTACCAAGTCGTGTTTTACTGATGACCCAATTAATTTGGCAACCAATGAAAGAAAACTTGTAAAGGTATTTTATAGTAATTATTAATGAAAATCTGTATGATGAAATCTTGAGACAGGTCAATAAGGCGGCTGCAGAATCGGGATGCCTAAGAAGACCGGTGTGGAATAATAAATACATGAGAATAGAAAGTAAACTCAGAATATACAAGACATGTGTGAGACCGATAGCCACCTACGGAATAGAGACCAGAGCAGACACATCTAGAACAAAATCTCTCCTGAGAACCTCGGAAATGAAAACACTGAGATGTATAACCGAAAACCCACTAAGAGATAGAATCAGAAACAGGTGTAACTTTTGCTGGATGTCACTAAAGCGGATTTAAAAATAAAATGTTTTATATGTTTGTATTCTAAACCATCTAAATCACATTAACACCACACCTTGGAAGGTTCCGAAGGTATTGAGTTGTGAGCCTAACAAATATAGATTTCCCATAAAACTAAGGTTTTATTGTTCCAAGCTTTCATGGCATATGACGTCCTGACACCAACGGCGCGTTTGGCAATAACAAGCATTTATTTTGTTAAATATAAAAAAAATCTTTTGATTAAAAAGGTTTAAACTTAAAGTGGGTGATACTTAAATACAAAAGTTTAATAGTACTAATTTTGATACATGGAAGTGAAACATAGACGTGAAAAAAGAAGAAAGGAATCGAATATACTTAGAATTATATGACAAAATACGGAATAAAGTGATTATTAGGGATGAATGTGTTCTTAAAGGTGATCTGTAGATAAATATGAAGGAGAGTAATATGGGTTGGTTTGGGCACGTGAAATTAATGAATGAAACAAAACTAACATACGGTGTAAATGTGAGTAAAAGTTGTTGTAGATGAAAACCAAGAAAAGTGTGGTTGGATCAATTTAATGATATTTTGAAATAAGGAAACATGAACAGTCAGAAAAATCATAGGAGTTATATAAGAAAGTGTATGGATATGTAAAAGAGGTGAAGGATGATTGCCGAGATCGGAAAGCATGGCGCTCTATGCTTTATGTTTACCCCAAGATGGAAATGCTGGATGCCAATAATGTATCTTGTACCCAAAATAAGGATATGTAAGTGAAACTTGGACAAGGCAAAAAGTTTTGAAAATAAGATAACTGCGGTAGAAAAAAAAACGCGTTGCGTAGAATGTATAGAATGATAATGTATAATATAATAGAATAAGGAATGGAGACATTAAAAATAATGAATGATTAAAGATTGATGAAAAGTAAAATAGTTGATTGCATGATGATTACAGATATTGCGTTGTTCAGGAGGAAGTTTGTAAACAGATTAATCAAAAGGTATGAAAGATTTTTAAGTCTGCTGTGAAAAATCAGATGGTCTTTTTTTTTAAGGTCGATAAATGAGTTGACCGTTTTGAGGTCGCTGAATGAGATGACCGTTTTGAGGTCGACAAATGAGTTGACCGTTTTGAGGTCGACAAATGAGTTGACTATTTTGATGTCAACAAATGAGTTGACCGTCTTGAGGTCGACAAATGAATTGTTCAAATGACCGTTTTGCATAAAATAAAAAAAATCTATAATAAAACTTTGGAAATATTCTAAATAATATTGAAAGTGCCCTTCGAGAAATGTAGGTCTCCTAACTATCATTTGGACTACATGTGTAAAAAGGACCCAACCATAAAACATATTAAGGCTTTGGAAGAAGCTTTCAGAACTTTTGAAACCTCTTTAATGTTCTTCAAGCAGCAGCCTAAAAGTCATACAAGTTCTATTCAATGTCATGTCATATCTTTCTTTATCACCCGTTCTATTTTTCCTTGTATTTTTGCTCTGCAAACCAATGGTGATATTCAAAATAATGTTTTGTGTAAAGTGTTTTTTTATATTTTTACTATACTTTTAATTTATAATTATTTGTTCTAGCTTTTAAACTTTTTTTCCGTTTGTGTCTAGCCTTAAAACTAAGAAAACTTCTCAACCAGCAATTGACACAACACGTGTAACTCATATCCGGTTAGTTGGAGGAGAATATCATAGGGCAATATTTCCAACTATAGTTCTCATTATATTAAAAGCCGCACGAGATGTTTCAATTCTGCACTTGACTTCGGTTTCTAGGTCGAGGTTTTCCACTAGGATACTTCCGAGGTATTTAAATGTTTTCACTCTCTCTATATTAGCACCGTTCAGTGTAAGACGTGCACCAGCGTGATCCTGTCGGCCAAACATCATGAACTTAGTTTTACTCACTTTTTAATATTCAGCCCCCAGTCTCACACCGGCTCCATTATTCTGTCTATAAGCGTTTGAAGGCAGTCAATACTGTCTGCCAGAAAAACTGTACCATCTGCGTACCTGATGTTATTGACGCATACATCATTCACTTTGACCCACAGATTCAAGTTATGTAGTGCTTCCTTGAAAACTTTATCAGAGTATAGATTGAATAACATAGGTGATAAAATACAGCCTTGTCGGACTCCACGTTGAATTGGTATACCTCTTGATTTCATTAAGTACTTAATTAATATTAAAACAGTAAGTTATTTTATATTAAATAATGAAAAACCGATACATCTATTCCGTATATGAAAAAAAAATCCAGTCAGTAAAATGGATTTTTCACAGTAAAATTTGTTTTTCAAAACATTGATTCCATAGAATCCCATAAGAAACACCTGGATTATTCCAGCACAGGTAAAATATGCGTTTAGCCTATTTTGTATATTTTCTTTTGTTTTTTATTTATTATTCTCAAATAAAGTTATGTAAATGTTGTTTTGAATGTCGTTTCGCTGACTTCAGAATTGAGGAGGTAGAGAGAGGTCGAACAACATGGCAAATGGGCTCCGCATACCCAAAATTTACTGACTATAAAATATTTTTTGCCATCACGAAACACATGCTGATCAACCAGCCTGTTTCTCTCTCATTCATTTATACCAACTCACAACAATAAGGAAAATTAATTAATTAGTTTGCACAATCACTTCAAAAGCCCTTTCTTATTTACAAAAGGTTTCCACATACTTTTAATAATAAAATGAAAATTTATATAACGCCGTTTAGTGACCAAACTCTCCTCATTGGAGGTCCAACTCAGGACTCGACCACTTTATTTATTTAACACTTTTGTTGCAAATACAATCTGGCGGATAATCTAAACCTGAAACTTTGACAACGGTTAGTCAAATGCTACGTTTGGTCAATGTAGAATCATGGACCCTCAAAGTTGGTAGTATAAACCGACTGGAAGCATTCGAAATGTGGATGCACCGGAGAATGCTACGGATACCCTGGACGGATATATGGTCAGCAACACGAGGGTTCTTCAAAGAGCCAAAATTGATAGAGAGTTGCTGATTTATATTAAAATCCGAAAGGTGTCCTACTTGGGTCATGTACTTAGAAGAGCAAAGTACAAATTACTGCACCTGGTCATCCAAGGCAAAATAGAAGGCCGAAGAGGTGTTGGCAGCAGGCAAATCTCCTGGCTCCGAAATAAACGTGATTGGACTGGCATAAGGGGCGTTGGAGATCTTTTTCGGGCTGTCGGGGACAAATATCTCTACTCTCAGGTGATATTTAACGTAGGGGGGACTTTACATGACACTGCGAAGAAGAAGAAGATAAAACTAATTAAAATGCATTGTAACTTATTTTTATCAAACACTGTTTATTCCACTTTTTTGTAACGGTATAACCCTACCGGTTTCAAGGCTTTCACCTCATCTTCAGGGGAGCACAAACAAGACTTGTTGTGCTCCCCTGACGATACTTCCGAGATAGTTAAATGTTTTCACTCTTCCGAGGTATTTAAATGGTGAAAGCCTTGAAACCGGTAAGGTTATACCGTTACAAAAATATGGAATAAACAGTTTTTGATAAAAATTAATTACTATGTCTTTAAACCTCCACAACGTTAATGCCTTAACTTTAAACAACAAAATTACAATGCCTTTAAACCTCCACAGTGGTATTGCCTTAACTATAAATAATATAGTTAAATGAATAATAGTTTATTGGAATTCGATTGAAGTTCTCTGTAATTTTCTTCATGATAGGCTATCCCTCGTATTAAATATAATTGCTTGTACAGATGAAAGATGCCTATACATGCAGTTGATTAACGTGTGCAGGCTGATGGACTTAAACAAGCATACAGTCTTGATAATCAAACCTAAAGTTTCGACAGCAAGGGGATTCAACTTCTAATACGGTTGTCAGGTGACAAACTCCGGAGCCTAGTTGATTAGACTTTTGTCTTGTTGATTAGACTTTTGTCTTGATAATCAAACCCAAAGTTCCGACAGCAAGGGGATTCAACTTCTAATACGATTGTCAGGTGACAAACTCCGGAGTCTAGTTGATTAGACTTTTGTCTTGTTGATTAGACTTTTGTCTTGATAATCAAACCCAAAGTTCCGACAGCAAGGGGATTCAACTTCTAATACGATTGTCAGGTGACAAACTCCGGAGTCTAGTTGATTAGACTTTTGTCTTGTTGATTAGACTTTTGTCTTGATAATCAAACCCAAAGTTCCGACGGCAAGGGGATTCAACTCCTAATACGATTGCCAGGTGACAAACTCCGGAGTCTAGTTGATTAGACTTTTGTCTTTCAATCTGGGAATTGCATGCTAGAATTTTTTAATGAGCTATTTATGAGTTACCTAAAAGTGTCCGAATTAGTTATTATAAACAGTATACAAGCTGAAGAAAAACTCAAACTCAGATTTAAATAGGTTTAAAAGTGAAACTAGCATGTAAGTGAATCCGTTAGGAAACGAACCTTGACATCCGTTTCTTTAACCCACCACGACTGCGTACTTTTATTTATTCGCCTTGAAAAAATGTTAAATTTGAACTCTTAATCAAAATCTTCACGGGAGACGTCTAGACACTGCGCAGAGTCATTCTTCTTTATCTAAAGCCACTCAATAAAATCCCTCAGTCAATTATCATTTGACAATAACCTCAAGAAACATCACGCTTTCATTATGGTGTGGCATTGCCATAGACAAATTATATTGGAGGCATTGAGGGTCTGGTTTTTGATGAGAAACAGAGGCGGACTATTAAAAATAAACGTTACTCAAATAAAAAACTTTATCTCATGTTTAAAAAAATTAAGAGAACTCACAAAAGTATTAATCTGTCTAAAAGCTGGGACGATGCTTTTTATTGAAAATAATTAATTTAGTTTTTATGAATCAGTCATTAAAAACTTCTCTCTTGCAGTTACACCAACGGTAAGTTATATACATTACAGTCTGACGGGTTTATTGTCATGTAGCAATATCTTACAATCAACGAGAAATGTATTAAAAATACCTTAAGTAAAAGCCAGACTGAATTTTTTTTTTAAATCTGATTTACTACGGGAATTGAACCGCAACCTCTGGGTTGGAAGACGAGCGTCTTACCTACTAGGTCATGGAAGTTGTCTTACATCACCAAATGAGTAGTTCTCAAATCTTAGTGTGTTTTTGTTACTAATGTTCAAATTATGGTCCAGTTAAGGGACAAGCATCGCAGAATGCATGTATCAGAAACTATGTTATAACTATGTGCCACTTAGGCCCAACCTGGACAAGTTTCAGTCTATTACTGAGAAATGTTAATATATTTTTAACAGGTTTGTCCAAATCTGTTAAAAATATATTAACATTGAAATATATTAATAAAGTGTCCACTTTATATCAAAATTACCGCAAGGCGTTTTTTGGACAATTTAGTCTTGATTCAAAGATAATTCTAGAATTTTTGTACGAAAATGGGTGTTTTGTTGGTAAAAAGTAGTAGATTTCATTCCAACCGCACAATACGAACGCAAAAGATTGATATTCCGCAAAATTTGAGATTTGGGACGAAAAACACGAAAACACGTTGAACAAATCATAATTATGTTATGATTTTGTACATAAATTCGTGAACTTGGTCATCAATGGCCGTTTTTTCGAGATAAAAGAATGAAATATCAGTGTATTTCAAATAAATGTTACTAACGCAAAACGTTTTTTTCACAAATTTGTCTTGATTCATTCATAATTCTAGCGTTTTTCTACGAAAAGGGGTGTTTTCTTGGTAAAAAGTAGCAAAATACATTGAATTTACAAAATATTGACGAATATGATAAAAAAATCCCAACATTACAGGTTCAGGGCCAAAAACAAAAAAACATGCTGAACAATGGTATTTCTGTCCTGATTTTGTATATATATTTCGCAATTTGGTCGTCAAAGGTAGTTTTTCGGATGGAAAGTATGAAGTTTCAGCCTTTTACTAAGAAATATTCATACAAATGAAGCAAGCTAGAACGTTTTATATCATAAATATAACCTCAATACATTTCTACTACACTATCGTCTTGATTCATCATAATTTTAGCATTTTCGAGCAAAACATTTTGTTTTTTTGTTAGTCAAAAGTAATAAAATTCGTTCAAACTGGAAAATATTGACGCAAAATATTGAAATTTCGCAAAATTGGAAGTTCGGGACCAAAACCACGAAAACACGTAGAACAAATAATATTTCTGTCATGATTTTGTACATATATTTCGCAATCTTGGTCGTCAACGGCAGTTTTTCGAGTGAAAAGTATGAAGTTTCAGCCTTTGACTAAGAAATGTTCATACAAATTTAGCAGGCTGGAACGTTTTATATCATAAATAACCTCAATGCATTTCAACTACACTGTCGTCTTGATTCATCATAGTTTTAGTATTTTTGCACGAAATATTTGTTTCTTTGTTAGTCAAAAGTAATGAAATTCATTCAAACTGGAAAAATTTTACGCAAAATATTGAAATTTCACAAAATTAGAGGTTCGGGACCAAAACCACGAAAACACGTAGAACAAATAATATTTCTGTCATGATTTTGTACATTTATTTGACAATCTCGGGCGTCAAAGACAGTTTTTCGAGTGAAAAGTATGAAGTTTCAGCCTTTTTCAGTTCATACAAATTTTGCAGTTTGAAACGTTTTATTTCATAAATAACCTCATGCACTTCTACTTCACTTTCGTCTTGATTCATCAAAATTTAAGCATTTTCGCTCAAAAAAATATGTTTTTTCGTTCAAAAGTAATAAAATTAAAACAAACTGGAAGAAATGTTCATACAAATTTAGCAGGCTGGAACGTTTTATATCATAAATAACCTCAATGCATCTATTTTACACTTTCGCCTTGATCCATCATAATTTTTGAATTTTCGCTCAAAAAAAGTTGTTTTATATTAGTGAAATTTTTCGCACAAAAAAATGTTTTTTTTTGTTAGTCAAAAGTAATGAAATTCATTCAAACGTGAAAATATTGACGCAAAATATTGAAATTTCGCCAAATTAGAGGTTTGGGACCAAAACCACGAAAACACGTAGAACAAACAATATTTTTGTCATGATTTTATACATTTATTTCACAATCTCGGGCGTCAAAGGCAGCTTTTCGAGAGAAAAGTATGAAGTTTCAGCCTTTGATTAAGAAATGTTCATACAAATTTAGCAGGTTTGAACGTTTTATATCATAAATAACCTCAATGCATTTCAACTACACTGGCGTCTTGATTCATCATAGTTTTAGTATTTTTGCACGAAATATTTGTTTCTTTGTTAGTCAAAAGTAATGAAATTCATTCAAACTGGAAAATTTTTACGCAAAATATTGAAATTTCACAAAATTAGAGGTTCGGGACCAAAACCACGAAAACACGTAGAACAAATAATATTTCTGTCATGATTTTGTACATTTATTTCACAATCTCGGGCGTCAAAGGCAGTTTTTCGAGTGAAAAGTATGAAGTTTCAGCCTTTTTCAGTTCATACAAATTTAGCAGTTTGGAACGTTTTATTTCATTAAATAACCTCATGCATTTCTACTTCACTTTCGTCTTGATTCATCATAATTTAAGCATTTACGCACAAACAAATATGTTTTTTCGTTAGTCAAAAGTAATGAAATTCAATAACTGGAAAATATTCATGCAAATATTGAAATTTCCCAAAATTAGAGGTTCGGGACCAAAACCACGAAAACACGTAGTACAAATAATATTTCTGTCATAATTTTGTACATTTATTTCACAATCTCGGGCGTCAAAGGCAGTTTTTCGAGAGAAAAGTATGAAGTTTCAGCCTTTGACTAAGAAATGTTCATACAAATTTAGCAGGATGGAACGTTTTATAAATAACCTCAATGCATTTCAACTACACTGTCGTCTTGATTCATCATAGTTTTAGTATTTTTGCACGAAATATTTGTTTCTTTGTTAGTCAAAAGTAATGAAATTCATTCAAACTGGAAAATTTTTACGCAAAATATTGAAATTTCACAAAATTAGAGGTTCGGGACCAACACCACGAAAACACGTAGAACAAATAATATTTATGTCATGAATTAGTACATATATTTCGCCATCTCGAGCGTCAACGGCAGTTTTTCGAGTGAAAAGTATGAAGTTTCCGCCTTTTACTGAGAAATGTTCATACAAATTTAGCAGTTTGGAACGTTATATATTACAAATATCCTCAATGCATTTCTACTTCACTTTCCTCTTGATTCTAAAAAATATGATTTTTTGTTAGTCAAAAGTAATGAAATTCAATCAAACTAGAAAATATTCACGCAAAATATTGAAATTTCGCAAAATTACAGGTTCGGGACCAAAACCACGAAAACACGTAAAACAAATTATATTTCTGTCATGATTTGGTACACATATTTCGCAATCTCGGGCGTCAACGGCAGTTTTTCGATTGAAAAGTATGAAGTTACAGCCTTTTACTAAGAAATGTTCATACAAATTTAGCAGGCTGGAACGTTTTATATCATAAATAACCTCAATGCATCTATTTTACACTTTCGCCTTGATCCATCATAATTTTAGCATTTTCGCTCAAAAACAGTTGTTTTATATTAGTGAAATTTTCAGCACAAAAAAAAATAGTTTTTTTTTGTTAGTCAAAAGTTTAAAAATTCATTCAAACTGGAAAATATTGACGCAAATATTGAAATTTCGCAAAATTAGAGGTTTGGGACCAAAACCACGAAAACACGTAGAACAAATAATATTTCTGTCATGATTTTGTACATTTATTACACAATCTTGGGCGTCAAAGGCAGTTTTTCGAGTGAAAAGTATGAAGTTTCAGCCTTTTTCAGTTCATACAAATTTTGCAGTTTGGAACGTTTTATTTCATAAATAACCTCATGCATTTCTACTTCACTTTCGTCTTGATTCATCATAATTTAAGCATTTTCGCTCAAAAAAATATGTTTTTTCGTTCAAAAGTAATAAAATTAAAACAAACTGGAAGAAATGTTCATACAAATTAAGCAGGCTGGAACGTTTTATATCATAAATAACCTCAATGCATCTATTTTACACTTTCGCCTTGATCCATCATAATTTTAGCATTTTCGCTCAAAAAAAGTTGTTTTATATTAGTGAAATTTTTCGCACAAAAAAAATTGTTTTTTTTGTTAGTCAAAAGTAATGAAATTCATTCAAACTGGAAAATATTGACGCAAAATATTGAAATTTCGCCAAATTAGAGGTTTGGGACCAAAACCACGAAAACACGTAGAACAAACAATATTTTTGTCATGATTTTGTACATTTATTTCACAATCTCGGGCGTCAAAGGCAGTTTTTCGAGAGAAAAGTATGAAGTTTCAGCCTTTGATTAAGAAATGTTCATACAAATTTAGCAGGTTTGAACGTTTTATATCATAAATAACCTCAATGCATTTCAACTACACTGTCGTCTTGATTCATCATAGTTTTAGTATTTTTGCACGAAATATTTGTTTCTTTGTTAGTCAAAAGTAATGCAATTCATTCAAACTGGAAAATTTTTACGCAAAATATTGAAATTTCACAAAATTAGAGGGTTGGGACCAAAACCACGAAAACACGTAGAACAAATAATATTTCTGTCATGATTTTGTACATTTATTTGACAATCTCGGGCGTCAAAGGCAGTTTTTCGAGTGAAAAGTATGAAGTTTCAGCCTTTTTCAGTTCATACAAATTTTGCAGTTTGAAACTTTTTATTTCATAAATAACCTCATGCATTTCTTCTTCACTTTCGTCTTGATTCATCATAATTTAAGCATTTTCGCTCAAAAAAATATGTTTTTTCGTTCAAAAGTAATAAAATTAAAACAAACTGGAAGAAATGTTCATACAAATTTAGCAGGCTGGAACGTTTTATATCATAAATAACCTCAATGCATCTATTTTACACTTTTGCCTTGATCCATCATAATTTTTGAATTTTCGCTCAAAAAAGTTGTTTTATATTAGTGAAATTTTTCGCACAAAAAAAATTGTTTTTTTTTTGTTAGTCAAAAGTAATGAAATTCATTCAAACTGGAAAATATTGACGCAAAATATTGAAATTTCGCCAAATTAGAGGTTTGGGACCAAAACCACGAAAACACGTAGAACAAACAATATTTTTGTCATGATTTTATACATTTATTTCACAATCTCGGGCGTCAAAGGCAGTTTTTCGAGAGAAAAGTACGAAGTTTCAGCCTTTGATCAAGAAATGTTCATACAAATTTAGCAGGATTGAACGTTTTATATCATAAATAACCTCAATGCATTTCAACTACACTGGCGTCTTGATTCATCATAGTTTTAGTATTTTTGCACGAAATGTTTGTTTCTTTGTGAGTCAAAAGTAATGAAATTCATTCAAACTGGAAAATATTGACGCAAAATATTGAAATTTCGCAAAATTAGAGGGTCGGGACCAAAACCACGAAAACACGTAGAACAAATAATATTTCTGTCATGATTTTGTACATTTATTTGACAATCTCGGGCGTCAAAGGCAGTTTTTCGAGTGAAAAGTATGAAGTTTCAGCCTTTTTCAGTTCATACAAATTTTGCGGTTTGGAACGTTTTATTTTATAAATAACCTCATGCATTTCTACATCACTTTCGTCTTGATTCATCATAATTTAAGCATTTTCGCTCAAAAAAATATGTTTTTTCGTTCAAAAGTAATAAAATTAAAACAAACTGGAAGAAATGTTCATACAAATTTAGCAGGCTGGAACGTTTTATATCATAAATAACCTCAATGCATCTATTTTACACTTCGCCTTGATCCATCATAATTTTGAATTTTCGCTCAAAAAAAGTTGTTTTATATTAGTGAAATTTTTCGCACAAAAAAAATTGTTTTTTTTGTTAGTCAAAAGTAATGAAATTCATTCAAACTGGAAAATATTGACGCAAAATATTGAAATTTCGCCAAATTAGAGGTTTGGGACCAAAACCACGAAAACACGTAGAACAAACAATATTTTTGTCATGATTTTATACATTTATTTCACAATCTCGGGCGTCAAAGGCAGTTTTTCGAGAGAAAAGTATGAAGTTTCAGCCTTTGATTAAGAAATGTTCATACAAATTTAGCAGGTTTGAACGTTTTATATCATAAATAACCTCCATGCATTTCAACTACACTGTCGTCTTGATTCATCATAGTTTTAGTATTTTTGCACGAAATATTTGTTTCTTTGTTAGTCAAAAGTAATGAAATTCATTCAAACTGGAAAATTTTTACGCAAAATATTGAAATTTCGCAAAATTAGAGGGTCGGGACCAAAACCACGAAAACACGTAGAACAAATAATATTTCTGTCATGATTTTGTACATTTATTTGACAATCTCGGGCGTCAAAGGCAGTTTTTTGAGTGAAAAGTATGAAGTTTCAGCCTTTTTCAGTTCATACAAATTTTGCAGTTTGGAACGTTTTATTTTATAAATAACCTCATGCATTTCTACATCACTTTCGTCTTGATTCATCATAATTTAAGCATTTTCGCTCAAAAAAATATGTTTTTTCGTTCAAAAGGAATAAAATTAAAACAAACTGGAAGAAATGTTCATACAAATTTAGCAGGCTGGAACGTTTTATATCATAAATAACCTCAATGCATCTATTTTACACTTTTGCCTTGATCCATCATAATTTTTGAATTTTCGCTCAAAAAAATTATTTTATATTAGTGAAATTTTTCGCACAAAAAAAATTGTTTTTTTTGTTAGTCAAAAGTAATGAAATTCATTCAAACTGGAAAATATTGACGCAAAATATTGAAATTTCGCCAAATTAGAGGTTTGGGACCAAAACCACGAAAACACGTAGAACAAACAATATTTTTGTCATGATTTTATACATTTATTTCACAATCTCGGGCGTCAAAGGCAGTTTTCGAGAGAAAAGTATGAAGTTTCAGCCTTTGATAAAGAAATGTTCATACAAATTTAGCAGGATTGAACGTTTTATATCATAAATAACCTCAATGCATTTCAACTACACTGGCGTCTTGATTCATCATAGTTTTAGTATTTTTGCACGAAATATTTGTTTCTTTGTTAGTCAAAAGTAATGAAATTCATTCAAACTGGAAAATTTTTACGCAAAATATTGAAATTTCACAAAATTAGAGGTTTGGGACCAAAACCACGAAAACACGTAGAACAAATAATATTTCTGTCATGATTTTGTACATTTATTTGACAATCTCGGTCGTCAACGGCAGTTTTTCGAGTGAAAAGTATGAAGTTTCAGCCTTTTTCAGTTCATACAAATTTAGCAGTTTGGAACGTTTCATTTCATAAATAACCTCATGCATTTCTACTTCACTTTCGTCTTGATTCATCATAATTTAAGCATTTACGCACAAACAAATATGTTTTTTCGTTAGTCAAAAGTAATGAAATTCAATCAAACTGGAAAATATTCATGTAAAATATTGAAATTTCCCAAAATTAGAGGTTCGGGACCAAAACCACGAAAACACGTAGTACAAATAATATTTCTGTCATGATTTTGTACATTTATTTCACAATTTCGGGCGTCAAAGGCAGTTTTTCGAGAGAAAAGTATGAAGTTTCAGCCTTTGACTAAGAAATGTTCATACAAATTTAGCAGGTTGGAACGTTTTATATCATAAATAACCTCAATGCATTTCAACTACACTGTCGTCTTGATTCATCATAGTTTTAGTATTTTTGCACGAAATATTTGTTTCTTTGTTAGTCAAAAGTAATGAAATTCATTCAAACTGGAAAATTTTTACGCAAAATATTGAAATTTCACAAAATTAGAGGTTCGGGACCAGCACCACGAAAAACACGTAGAACAAATAATATTTATGTCATGAATTTGTACATATATTTCGCCATCTCGAGCGTCAACGGCAGTTTTTCGAGTGAAAAGTATGAAGTTTCCGCCTTTTACTGAGAAATGTTCATACAAATTTAGCAGTTTGGAACGTTATATATTACAAATATCCTCAATGCATTTCTACTTCACTTTCGTCTTGATTCTAAAAAATATGTTTTTTTGTTAGTCAAAAGTAATGAAATTCAATCAAACTAGA